>JAQFVV010015017.1:0-21948 GCA_028023455.1 Epiperipatus broadwayi | reverse complement strand
GCTGAATTATATAACTAACCCTAGCGAGGAGGTGTCGAATGAGTTTTAAGAAGCCCGTTCACTGAGGTTACTAGGGTATAAAAAAAAATAAGGGCACTGAATTGTTATTTTATATTGCAGATAACTAACCCTATCGCATTTTAACATATTTGGTAAGGTTAGATCTAGATATCAAACTATTTCGAAATATATGATGAAAGATATGGGACAAAGATAAATGATCCCCAAAGATGTCCATTTCGGTGGTGGCTAGGACTCATCAACTGAGCCAACGATAAAAATCTCCTAGAAAGAGTTATCAGTCATTTGTTAGAATCTTATAGAGGTAAACTATACTGATAGTTTTTATTACATAAAAGTCAAATTTTCCAACATTTTCAGAACTTTGGATAAAATATACTTTGGGTAAAATTACAATAATGATTATGATAATCAAAATGCAATCTATTAAACGAGATCTTCTTCTACTCACCTAATATATTCTTTAATTCTTACCTAATTAATAACATGTATATATACACACAAGATTTTATATAGAACCTTATTGCACTTCAACAAAAAGATTGCTAATATAGGTTCACTCAAAGTAATACCTCAAATCTGAGAGAGCCATTATATCATTGAATGATGACTACAAACCCCTGAAAATTTAGCCTCAGGGATTGCCAATTAATGAGTAATTGATGCCTTTTAGACTTAACATCAAAGTTGCTAAACATTATCTTCTGGTTTACATGGATATATTTTGCTATTTTTTTATTATGATAACAATCGATGGAATTTTTAATGCAACATATATATTCATAAAATGAATATATGTGTAATAAATTAGACAGAGAGCCAATAGCATTCAAATAAATAATGTATGTTTTTAAATGTTATTTATTATTAAATTATGTCACCCTATAGTGTATAGGATGCTAATGCAGTTTAAATCATACTAATGTTTACAAATATTAAATTGTACACTCTGTTACAGTGTCTTTTATATTACATATAATAATAATACAAGTTTAATCTATTACATGTATTTTCAAGTTTTTATCAGCAGATCTTTCATCTCATGATAGTATGTGCATCCATTAGTGCAGTAACTTAAACCCTTTTTAACATACTAAAAATTGACAACAGATCGCCATTCTTATATATATTTGCCAATTACAACATTTTATGTCAGTGCCACAGGAACACAACTGAAATAATATAATATTAGGTAATTCTATATTTTAATGTCAGCTTGGGATGTAACTAATTCTATTTCTTATATAGTTATGTTTGGGAGTTTTCAAAGTTTAAAATGATTATTGTACTAATATAATTTTGTGTATGTAAGCTATTAAGATCTTTGCTGATTTAGATACACATTTCTTATTTATATTAGTCTGAAATTTCAATATACTACAGTTAAAAAGAGGGCAAAACTCTCTATACCTATAAGAAACTATTTATCTACACTGCTTTTCAGATTTTATATTAGCACCACAGGGGCGCTGCTGAAATAATTTACTGATATGTCTATATTTGAATCTCAGTTAGCGATGTACACTTGCTTTCTATTTCTTATATAATTATAGTATAGAAGTTTTCAAAGATTAAAATGATTATTCTATTCATCTTGCTTTATGTATACAATATAAACTTATATTAGTTTTTTAATTATTAATATCTGGGCTAATTTGTGCTTTTTGTAGTATATAAATCTGAATTTCAATACACATTAACTTAGTGGCTTAAAGTTGACCTTTTATCTATGCTAGTTCATATTCATTCCATTGGGAGTTCCACTGAAATAATATAACATTAAGTGATACTAATATGTCTATATTTAAATTTCAATCGGTAATATGCAGGCATAGGAGTTTTCAAATTAAAAATAATTCTTCTATTAGTCTTTCTTTTTATAACATGTAATATAAAATTGCATTAGCTCATTAGTTATTAAGATCTTTTCTGATTTAGTTTCATACTTCTTGTTTACATTAGTCTGAATTTCAATATATTACAACTTTATGATTTATATGTACGAAGTTGATCTTTTATCTATGCTGCTTTATTTCAGAATTTATATTTGTCCTATAGAGGGCGCTGCTGAAATAATGTAATAATGGATTATTGGTTTTTATACTGGGTTTGAGAAAAGCTAAGGGGGATTTAAAGATAAAGGCCATAGAGTTGACAAAGATTATGTTGTGGAAATGGGTTGGAGCAGAATATGGGAGAACTTCGAGTGGGTAATGGAAAATAAAGTGGCTAACAGGTTTCTCTGGGTATAATTGCTGAGAGATTCCTGACTCCATTTAAGAAGCCACAGTACATCACATTAAAACATCAAAAGAAATGGAGCAAAATATAATGGAAGAAGATAGTACAGAATATGATTTTAGTGGAGTGACAAGAGATGTGGATAGAAAGAGTAGTACTGCAATATAGATGGCTAGCTGAGAATAAGTAAATTAGAGGAAGAGGCAAAGGATATAGAAGCAAAATTAAAATGGTTGGAGATGAAGTATGAGCACATAAAGGAATTGTTGAGTAGGAATGATAAGGAAGAAGTAGAGAGAGGAAGTCCAGAAGATGGTAGAGAATGTTATGGATGAAGTAGGGAAAGTAGACTATGAGACAGTATTGATAGGGGATTTGCTAATTAGAAAATATGGGAATTGCAAGGGAAAATAGAAATAGATAGGTAAGAGTATGTTAGCCTGGAGCTAAAATTAGGGATTTACAGATAAGGTAAAAAAGCAAGGGAGTAGAACATATGTATGTTATGGTAGGGACAAATAATTTGTCAGAGCCATCAGAGAGAGAGAGAGAGAGAATAATGAATGAGTACATAAAATTGATTAAGGATTTGATTAAAATTAAAGGGGAAGAGTAGGAATAGTTGGATTATTACCAATATTTGACAACAGGTATATGTTAAATAGAGCATGTTCTATAAACAAAAGATTAAAAAAATTGTGAGAGAAAAATGATTTAATGTTTGTTGATGTATGGAATATTTTTGTTAGAAAGAGAAAGGTGATATAGTAAAAATGGTTTGCACTTAGAAAACCAAGGAAGTGAAGTTGTTAGGGAGTTTAATTTATAAAGAATATAGTTTGGAAACTTATAAAGGGTGGCAGTGTTATCAGAAAGAAGAAGGATGGACAAGATGCAGGTAATAATCAAAGGGTAGCAGATTTAGATATGAATGCAGATGTGAAGAGGAAATGGGTCTGTAAAATTAATGGTAGAGCAAATTATTTATAAATGTAATGGAGAAAAAGTGTCAAACAATTTATAAAGAGGAGTTAGGAAAGAAGAAATGATTAAAATTGGATATAATAATCAAAGGGTAGCAGATTTAGATATGAATGCAGATGTGAAGAGGAAATGGGTCTGTAAAATTAATGGTAAGCAAATTATTTATAAATGTAATGGAGGGAAGAAAGTGTCAAAACAATTTATAAAAGAGGAGTTAGGAAAGAAGAAATGATTAAAATTGGATATTTGAATATGCAAGGTGGTAGGAGACCAGAAAAGTGGCTGGAATTAAACAAAACAGTTTTATTATATTCACTTCTATTGTTTCTTTAAGATCCCAAATAATCTAACAGACCAGTTTTTAGATTCTAACTTAGGATAGTCATAACATACTTTAAAGATCAGTATCTTATAGACAATGGAATAAATTTAATATTCTTTTAGGTATATTTATTTTAATAATCTAGTATATTTTTGAGCTTTGATGTTATATTCATGGTTATCAACACATTAACAAATCAAAGTAAAATAACATTTTTAAAGACCCATTGTTTATTTATTTGAATGCTATTGGCTTGTTCGATCATTATTACTCATATTTTGCAATAAACCAGCCTTCTTTGATTTTTATCTTTCTATCACTTCCTCCTTCACAAACCTCTTTAACAATACCTAGATTGAACTCATGTATATAGCCTTTATTATGTTTGCAAAATACTGATCCATTTTTAAACAATAGTTTTAGATTTTCTGTATGCAAGAAAATGCAGTAGCGTATTTGTCACCTTAGTTTCTCTCTAAAATATTTATAATCTATTTCCCAAGCAATATGTAATTCTAAGGCAATATGTCAATCTCTTCATTCTCCACTCCATGTCAAGCAATCAATACACATGTCCACACACATACAGAAAAAATACATGATTTCCAATACTCATCAATTGGAACAAATCATAATCTTTCTCACATATGTGTACAATCAGCGCTCAGTTCATGTTAAGATAGCAATTTTTCAAACTTTAAAGGGCAGGCTTCTATCTTTTCATCCTTCCAATTATTCAACTATCCATTTCATTAAAAAAGCAACAACGGAATGCTCACAATCCTTATTGGATTTGATACTATAGTCATACCCATATACATATTATGCCAGTATAACTCCTCATATTAACATATATCACATGTCCTATATGTTAACAGAAGAGAAATGGGTTGAACTTATACTGAGATGTAATCTATTTCCCAAGCAACATGTAATTCTAAAGCAAAATTACATACTGCCTTAGAATAACATTTTGTTTGAGAAATAGATTACATCTTAGTATACGTTCAGCCCGTCTCTCCTATTAATATATATGGATATGTAATGTCTGATAATATGAAGGAGCAATAATATTAAATCCAACAAAAGATTTTGAGCATTCAGGCATGGTTTTACAATGAAATGAATGGTTGAATAGTTGGAAGGATGAGAAGATTGGAAACCTGTTTATTAAAGTTTGAGGAATTATTATTTTAATATAAACTGACCACTGATTGTATATGTGAATGGAAGATTATGATATGGTCCAGTTATAAGTGCTGGTACATATACTGGGGAGCATCCATCTTTTTCACATGTGTGTAGTCATGGGTATCAGTTGCTTGAGATGGAGTGGAGGATTATTACATTAAAAATCCTGAGTTCAAATCCCTCTATTTACATATATAAAAAACATTCAGTATAAGCAAAATTATATATATATATGAGCAGTTGAATTAGCTATCACCTGCTGCATATACATATTACATGGTTTATGCCACCTATTTTATTTTCTGCATTATTAATTAATTTATTCAAAGTTATATGCCTAAAGCCCACATTAAATTTCTCTTTATATATTGCATCAATTTTACTTCCTCAGTCCATAGGTGCTTTCCATATTTATATGTGCCAATTTACTGAAACTAATCTTTATCATATCAGAAATATAAATTTCCAAATTCTCTATTTTATGGAATTTAAACTTACCATATAAATATTTCTATTATTTAATCTAATTATTTTTAATCAATATTTATTCACTGTAGAATAAAACTCTTTCCCGATTTAACTCCAGTTTCTCTAATTCATATTTATCTCATATAATTCCAGTGAACTTTTTTTAGCTTATCTATCTCACATGCATTTCATTTCAGATATTTCACAGTTTCATGGAATTCAACGTAACGTCATCTTTACTAGTGATGAGTACATCCCAATTCTCTTCGGTGTTTTTTTTTTAATGTTTTATAATATTAGTAGATATTTGATATTTTTATACCAATATATTTAGCATCATTACAGTCCGTTTTATTAGTTATTTACGATATTATTTATTTAGTTATATTTGCACGTGTACTAAAATTCTCCGCCTTAAAATAAGCTGAAAAATTTAGACAATAAAATTACACGACCAATGCGATAACTGTCACAAATTAATCATCGTTTAGTTTACTATTGTTTTCTCCCTTTTACATAATTTATTATGATTATCAATTTTAAAATATTCAACAGATCTATTTGTTGTTATTTTTTGATTTAGTTTAGTCCATATCAATTAAGATTTAGTTAACTAACAACGCACTGTTTTCCTTCTTGGTAAATTTATATTTTGGAGAATAATCCTAGGTATATATATATACTGCTCTCTATAATTTATCTTCTAATATTTTATATATGCAATATTAATTGTTAAATATATATAAAGTTTTTATTTATCGTTGTTTTGAGGTTTTTATTTTTTGTTATTTTGCTTACAGCAAAAATATTATTAATGCTTATTTACGCATGCCGCCCTTTTTGGTAGTCTGATCTTTTAATTTACATTATTATATGATAGGTTTTTAAATTAGGCAACAATTGTCGAATAATTAATATTATCATATTAGATGAGACCCTCATTTCACAGATCGGTGAATTTATGGCGTAGATATGATTTTTAATTGAATTCAGTTTCGTAATAACAGTTGATATATTACATAATTATTTTATGATCATATATACATTCAATAATAGACAAAAGAAGTTTCATTAAATTCAGCAACTTATTAAGTTGTCAAACATTAAAGTATGTTTATCCATTTGATATTTAAGGTTTTTTTTGTTACTTATGACTTTATAATATGCTTTAAATGTAAATATAATTTTAGAACTTTTATATCTTAATTTTTAAAAAAAATTGTATACATTCTGGATATTCTTTATAAATAGATCTGTTTACTTTCAAAACAAATATATTAATGAATTACATTGTATATGATGTATTAGGTATTTAAGTACATATTGTTTTTAAGGTCAATAGTTATGAGTGATGTGATGAGGTTTATAAATCAGTTTGATCTGTAACTTGTTATGTTTTGGGTGGTTTCGGTATTTGGAATAATTTCCAGGTTTCATCATATAGAAATTTCGATGAGAGTATTGTCTTTATTTCTAATCTTGTTGATGAGGTTGACCTGTTTAATCTAGGTCAGTGATTCCCCTCGTATGGCATGAAGGAAAGGGCAATTCGAGAATGAGTTATTATAAAAGTGAATTTTTTTGAAATTTTTTTGTTATTGACAGTGAATTTGAAAACCGTTAACTGTTTTTATATTTATTATTTATAAATTAAGCTAAGAATATTTTTTACATTTCCCTCTTTCCACCCCATCTTTTTCAATGCCTCTTCTGTTTAGGTAATCTTTCCTCTTTATCTCTCCATTGTTATTTGGAGCAAATTAAGTGGCTTGAAACTCCATTGTACTTCAATTGTTCTGTCATTAATGGCGTTTTAGGCTTCCTTCAAGTGAATAGAAGTTCATTTTTTGCATAATAAGAATTAATTAAAGGGATTTAAAGACAGACATTCAAGCTCTCTTCAGCTATCCACTCCATCTTATATAAGTGATACATATGACTACATACGAGTGTAAAATATAAATGATCATCAGTATATGTATTTCGTGCTAAAGCAGCACTTATCAGTTGGTTCAGATCATCATCTTTCACACACATATATAATTAATGCTCAGTTTGTTTTAAGATAGCAAATCTTCAAACGTTAATGGACGGGCTTTGATCTTCTCCATTCTCCAACTCTTCAGCCATCCATATTATTGAAAATCTGATGGTGTAATGCTCAAAGCTCTTGTTGCTGCCAATATTGATGTCATACCTATGTTGACTTTAAATTGCACTGATCTCTCAAATATAGGACCTTTGTATGCCCATTTAAATACACAAAAGATGGATGGGCAGAATTCCGGCTGAATCTGTAATAAGTGACTGCAAGTATAATAATATATACTGGACAGAATTACAATTTAATCTTTCTCTTTATTGCATTATCCAATTCAACCCAATATTATTATTAACATTTTTCTTTATTACTTTTTACAATGCTTTATACAGTTATTATATCAATTACATTATAACAATTTCGATTGCTCCAGCAATATTCTTCAGATCTATAACACACATAAATACAAATAAGTAAAAATTATGTGCTTCACAGTTTGTTATAGATCTGAAGACGATTGTTGCGGCAATTTAAACCATTATCATGTAATTGATATAATAACCGTATAAAGCATTTGAACTCAGATTTTCACATGATCTTCAGCTCTCCATGCCATCTCATATTGCTGACCCACCTGATTATACACATGTGTATGATCAGGTGGGTCAGCAATATGAGATGGCATGGAGAACTGTGTCATGTGAAAGTCTGAGTTCAAATCCCTTATATATTACATTATATATGTGTAGGCATGTGTAAACCTGTACAGTGTATTAATTTATGTATAAAGCATTGTAAAAAAATAATAAACTGTTAATAATAATAGTGGCTGAGCAGAATTATAGATCATAGGGTGGCATCAGTATTTTAAAGATGCTTAGGTGGGGTATGAATAAAAAAAGGTTAGGAACTACTGGTCTAGATTTAATGCAGTAGTAGATAAATAGAATCTGGAGTTTAATGTTTATGAATCATGTCCAGGTCTGCCCTTTCTAGCACTTGAACTTATTATAAACGCTCAAGAAATAAAGATATCACATTAATAGTGTGTTAAATTAAGATTACTTTATTGGAAAGTCTTTTGTTCTTTTGCACTATATATATAGAAAAATAATAGGACAATATTAAACCATCAAAGATCACATGATAATCATTCTTTATACTTACACAAGCTGTTTTTCACAGAGGCAAAACTCTCCATACAGTAGCACCACTCAGTGCAAACCAGAGTAAACAATGGATGCAAGAAGATTTGTGCATAAAATCCCTATCTAGTGCCTACTCATCCAGTATTCCCAGGCTAGTTTCTAGCTTGTGGCTTTCATCAGTGAAGAATCTTGGATCAGAGAGTACTCTAAGACTCCTTAATAATGAAAGCTAGTCTGGGGATATTGGATGAATAGGCAATACATAGCGATTTAATGCACAACTCCCTTGCATCCATTAATTACCCTGGCTTGCACAGTGGCAGATTCAGTCCTTTCAGATACAAGGCTCCTCATTGATGAAATCCACAAGCTAGAAACTAGTCTGGGGATATTGGATGAATAGGCACTAGATAGAGATTTTATGCAAAACCTTCCTGCATCCATTGATTACTCCGGCTTGCACTGAGTGGCACTACTGTATGGAGAGTTTTGCTTCTGATTGACAATATTAAAACAAATTATTAATACTTAATACTTGATGGTAATTTCATTTATAGGCTTTTCAAGCATAAATCAAAAAACAAAATATGCATAATGCTTTAAATATATTTTAAAAATTTCTGTAATCTAAATATATCTGTTTCACAAACAACAAACACTAAAATACATTTACAAAACTAATCTTAATCAAAATCTATTTTCTATCAATCATTAATATTAAGCTTTTATAAGATTAATAGCTTCAGTGCTATATCTATTAATCAAAGTAATTTTCTCTTTTTTCATTTCATTGTCATTGAAGAAGACAACTTTGCCTGAACACAACTATTTTATGACTAGTATTCTGCTGATAAAGATGTAAAGTTGAAATAATTTATCTTTAATACATTTTCCATAATTTTTATGCTTTTAAATACATATTCAAATCCAATTCTTCTTTTTTATGAGCATGCTAATAGTTTTTAACAAGCTTTTCTGAATATCCTCAGAACAGTTTCTAGCTTATGGTTGTAGTTAATGGGGTGGTAGGATATATGCCTGAATATCCTAGCATCACATTGACTACACCCAATAGCTACAAACTGGTCTGAGAATATTCAGAAAAGCCTGTTAAAAGCTATTAGCATACTCATTATATAACATTTGTGGTACAAGCTTAAGAGATTAAATCACATGATTTATGACTTCACTTCCTTGCTATAATTATTCTTGTTTATTCTCCTTAATATTTCAAAATAAATATTATTATTTCAGTTCTTTGCCAAATATATAACTCAAATCTGCAATCTCTCCACATGTCTTAATATAATAGTTCCAAGCTCAGCTCTATATAAAACTACATTTAATATTTTTTACAAATTTCTCCATAATGGGTTATAAAATAATCCTCTATGTCTATTAAAAGTTAATTTATTGTTTAAATAGTGTAGTTCTAAATATTTAGAAGCAGTAACTGTATCTAAAACCATTTACTTGTTTGTTATTACAGTCAAATACCAGCCTTTCATGCTAATTGTACATACATTTTTGCGAGTGTTAATAATAAATGAATACTTTCTCACCAATACAAGATATAGTATTTAGGCAGGAATAAAAGGAATCCTCTTATTCCTACGACTATTAATTTTTTTTGAAAGTGACATCTGCATTGTTCCCATGGTAACACTTTTTGTAATCATCCAATGTTTAGTTTTTAGTATTAAATCATTATTCTATATTGGAATTCAATAAGTAGCATTCTAAAAAATCATATTTGAATTTTCAAAATATTGAAAAAATAAATAAACAGGAAACAAAAGATGTTTTCATAATGAAAATAATTTGTCAGGAAACAGACAAGTAAAGTGATTTTAGAAAACTAACAAAATCATATTGAATGAAATGTATTTTTAAAATATGAATAAATAAATGTTAAACTCTGATAAATATATAAAATTCTGTTTTAAAATAATATGTAAATAAAACCATTTTAAATGTTTTTATGTGAATATCTGGCTAAAAATTTAAAAAATAACAAAATCATCAAACAAGTAATCCACTTCTCAGTTAATTTGCCATTCTTGGAAAATATTAGAGATCTTAAAAACCTAGACTTATTATAAAACAATTGGAAATTGCATGAATATTGTTGTTTCATAAAACCATTTGAGGCATTTTTGATTTTTATGATTTATTTCAGCCTCAAATGCTTTTATGAAATGACAATATTCCTGCAATTTCCAATTGTTTTCAAAGAAGACTAAATTCTCTGATATTTTACAAGATAGCAAATTAACCAAGAGGTGGATTACTTTGTTTATTACTTTATTTTTCTCCTTTTTAGTCAGATATTTACAAGCATTACTTAAAAATGTTTTTTTACGTATTATTTTTTAGTTATATTTACACATTATTTTAAAAAATGGTTAAACCTACAAAAAATCTGGAAAAAATATAATTTTATAAGAAGATGTGAAAATAAAAAATATGCCTTTTAACAAACAAATTCTAAATTTAAATATCAGGTGATCATCTAATATAAAAATATTTAATTAAATTAAGTATCAGTTAAATCAATATTAACAAAATTTTATTCTACAAATGTAATATTTCTGTCAGATATATTTCTTTTATTTTAATTAAGTAAATTAATTAAGTATGAGTTAAATCAATATTAACAAAATTTTATTCTCTGAATATAATATTTTTATTTGCTCATTTATTAAAGAGTTTTCTTGGGAAGCATAAGGATGTGAGTTCAAGTTTTAAATGGGAATGGAATTTTTTTACTGTTAAAATTATTTAAAAGTAAACATACAGACAGAAACATACACAGACAGGGTAAGTTAATGTAAAAGCATTTAATATTAAAATGTCCCAAATGATCTTAACACGTTATTGATAATAATGTTTAGCAATTATATTTACAAGGCTTGGTAATTGTAATGACCACAGTTTTCTTTGTTAACATTATGCTAGAATTTATCAATTTCTATTTTTAAAAATAAAACATATACATATAAAATAAGAGTAGCCATGTATAGTCAAATTACGAGTCATAGATCACCCGGCCATATTCTCTTAAGCTTGTAAGTTAAAAACAATGAGGATTGCCAATTCCTCAACAAGCTTTGTGATAAATGCTTAGCCAAAGAAAGCATTAAAAATATCTCTGTCAGGACCCCCCCAAACCCTTGACCATGGTTTCATGCTTTGGCATTCCTCAGAGAGATAAATGCTGGCTTTGGATTGGTATTTTTAGATCTAGTGTCTGAACCCATTCTGGCACCTCTCCGAAAAGTGCCAAAGCACAAAACCATGGTCAGGAGTTTGGGGGGGTTCCTGACAGAGATATTTTTGATTTTTAATAATTATTACACAATTACTGTGTAAAAATAATTATGAATATTAATAACACAAAAAATTTAAATTTTTAGTTATTCCAATTTTTTTTTCAAAGTAATGTGCAAACAGGATTAAAATACTTTGACCTTGCTACCTATTTGATTATATTGACCTTTTAAATTTTTTTTAGAATTAATAAATCTATATATGCTAATTTGTAATTTTTCCATTTTTTTTTAATAAAAAGTAACAAAATCTTTCAGCGGATAGCCATAAAAACACAATGTTAAAAATATCAGAGCACTTTCACTCAACAAATTGTTTATTTCAAAATATATGCAAATTAATCATTTCTATTTAATCATTCTGCAAATTTCAAAAATTTTAATGAATATTATATTGACATCTTCAATTACATCCACATCACCAAAAAAGCAATGCAGTGGTACTCATTTGTCAAAACCACAGTCAATTAAACTAAGATTAAATAAAACAAAGGTTAATTAAGATCCCTTAATTACAATCTTTAATATCTATCTGTCATGTGAGAAGGCTATTCAATTTTATGATTATGTTTGCTTTATGTAGAAAATTTTTATTTATTTATTTATATCTTTATTTAGTTTATTCTGTTTATCTAGATCAAATCTTGAAACTCAAGTTTCATCTGCCTCCCAACTTACTCATTTAATCAAAATTTTGTATACGTATTGTACCAGAATCCTAGATGAATTACCTTTAAATATGACTAATCAGTGTAACTTTCATAGAGTCATATGTAAAGCAAATAATAATGGAGATGATTGAATGTATAACATGTTATATTTCCCAACCACCTCTACAATATCAACACTATCAATTCAAAATAGGTTTACCAGTCAGAAATAATTTCATTTAAATAAAAAGGTATACATTTTCAGCCTTTACTCAGGCACCATGCTGATTGAACCAATGTCAAATTCCATAGTCTCTCAATTCACAATAACATCCAGCATTTGCTCAATGGCTAAACATTCTCTTTAATTTAAATTGTTTTTTCTTTTAATAAACACAAAACTGATAATTGCTGACGCAAGCATTTGAAACGCAACTTGAATTGTATAATTAATATTCATTTATTTAACAGACCACTCAAAGAAGTATGGAGAGATGCATGTTGGGAGTAACAAGAAGAGATTGAAAATGCAATATGAGTAAGAGAACAAACAGGTGTTACTGACCTCATTGAAAAAATTAAAAGATTGAAGTGGAGTTGGGCTGGACATATTGCTAGAAGAGATGATAATAGATGGACAATTGAAATCTTAAACTGGATTCCAAGAGATTGTAAAAGATCCAGAAAGTGACCACATGTGAGATGGATGGATGACATAAGAAAGTGTGCAGGGGTGATGTGGAGAAAAGAAGCTAAAGATCAGAGAAGATGGATTGAACTTGGAGAGACCTTCATCCTGCAGTGGATTAATAATGTTTGATGATGATGATGATTTAACAGTCACAATTAACTAATACATATACACACACAAAGTTAAAAATAATTATTTTAAAACACATTCATACACTAGTTAATCATATAAAAATGAATAGATAAAAATAACTTCACAACAAATGCATATGAAATAAATTCTAATAAAGTAATCAGATTATACTGACTTATTAAGTTATTTTCTTTTTTTTTTAAAGTTTTAAAAGAAATAGTTTTACCATGGTATATATATATATTTAGAAATTCCATTACTGATCTGTATGGGATGAAAACTTGTAATGTTTCTTTTGACAATTTATTCAAGTTAAATGTTATGTTTTCAAAAAAAATGATAAGGGCGCACACATTCTTCATAGGTATTTTAGTTAATTCAGGATTGTGACATTAAATTCAAGTTCATGTTGTTTTCAGAAGATTGATACATAATTAATGGAAACTGGCATACTTTAAATCAGTGGTCTTCAACTTTTTCACACCTGCGGACTGGTAAAAATAAGGATAAGGTTTCATGGACCGGCAGAAGTCTATAGATAAATTTTCTTAAAAATGTAAACTGCTTAGTCTTAGATGAGCATAATTGTTATAATTGATCAAAACAACAATGTTAAATAGACAAGATGGAGTTTGTATAATAAAAAACTTTTTTTTAATTTTGAATTTTTTAAAAAAGTAATAAAAAATTTAATTCTACCCCCCCCCCCCCCCAATAAACATCTATGATAACTAGAAAAACATTAATTTATGTATGATTGATTAGATTTTGTGTTCATTCTGTTTCTTTTTTTTTTAATTGGGTAAAAATGAAATGAAAAAAATAAATAAAAATTGCTTTTATTAATTAAAAGTTTAAATTCATTATTTTGTTATTAACAAACTTTTTTGCTAGTCTAACATGGACCATCAGAAATGTTCTGTGACCCAGTGCCAGTCTGCAGACCAAGAGTTGAAGACCACTGATTTAAATTAATTAACAATGCATTTTCTGTGACTGTATTAACAAATAACAATAGTTATCCACAAAGCAAATGTTCTGTTTTTATCAGGAAAAATTTATATTTAATCAACAACAGCAATATTTTTTCCTAACAGTTATAATTCACAAAATGCAAAAGTTTTTCCTTTCTTTTCAATAATTAAATCATTACTGTTTTTTTTTTAAAACCCCTAGTATAGAGATAGTAAAAGAATGTGACACCCCCCTTTTTAATCTCACTTTTATCAATTCTTTTATATTTTTTCTTAATTAAAAATATACAACTGACTGGTAATTAAAAGTACATAATAAATTGGAGTCTTCTTCTTATCTTTAATTACTAATATTAGCCAGATTTGCAGATTCACTTTTTGTTATCTACAAATCTAATCAAACTAACTTTTTCTAAAAAAAAATTATTTCAAGTACTTTTATTTTAATTTAAGTGATCTTATATAGATTAAGTTCCTCCATTAAAATTTATTGTAATAAATGTTATAAATTTTTATTTACTTATTGAATCCAATATTTGAAATACCAGCATTCTTTATATATCTGGAGCTTAATTGTAAATATAGGGAATTTGAACACAGAATTTCAAGCACCTTCAACTATCCACACTATTTCATATCACTGATACACATGTCCATACACATGTAGAAAAGATAAATAATCACCAATGTATGTATTTTGTGGTGAACCAGCACTCATCAGTTGGTCCAGATTATCATCTCCTACACACACATATAATCAGTACTCAGTTTATATTAAGATAGCTAATCATCATATTTTAATGGACAGACTTCAATCTACACCAGCATCCAACTCTTCAGCCATCCATACCATTGAAAATCTGATGATTGGCATCAGCATGGGATTTGGGCTTTCCATCATAAGATTTTCAATGGTATGGATGACTGAAGAGTTGGAGGTTGACATAGATCAAAGCCTGTCTATTAAAATATGAAGGTTTGCTGTTAATATAAACTGATCACTGATTCTATATATGTGTGCAACTGATGAGTGCTGGATTAGCACAAAATTCATATATTGGTGATTATTTATCTTTTCTATATGTGTGTGGTCATGTGTATCAGTGTTATGAAATAGTGTAGATGATTGAAGGGTGCTTGAAAATCTGTCTTCAAATCCCCTATATTTGTTGAATCCAAGTAAGATATTTTTCTATAAGCACACTCTTGCATGACATTAAAAAATACTATAAATTTAAAAGAATTTAAAATACTTTTCATTACCCAACAGATGCTTATTATAGCAACTCTGTATATTAGGTGACCACTATAATAGATAATTCTGATGATAATACATTTTTTCAGAGCTTGGAAACAATTTTACCAAAAGAAAAAAAATGTTGAAAATTTTACATTTTTGCTGTAATGCGTAACATTGGTTTTAGCCATGTTTACTAGCATTCCTTTTAATTTAAAACTGAATGAATTGTTGAAAACTGATTTTAGTAGTTCAATGCCACAAATATAAAACTAAAAAGTAGAAAAAAATAAAGAAAATAACTCTTATTCTCATAAGTGTATTATAAAATAAAAAAATTCTTTAGCTGGCACAAGAAAATGGGTGTTATTTGCATGTTTATTTAAATGATTGTTGGGAATCTAACTTGTGAATGAATTAGTTTCTGTCCCACACTTTTATTCGCAAAAGCTAAAGAAAATTTATTTTTTAATGCATCTGTGTGAGTAGAAGCATTTATATATATTATATTTAATGTTTTCACGTTTAAATGATGTTGATAAAATAGTATTTTTGGGTATGAACCGTGTGTTATTTTGCATTACAATCCGATATTTCGACGAACTAGCAACCACCATTATCAAGATATATATATATATATAATAAAGAGCTTACTAATAGCTCTAAAAAGCTTTTTTTTATTGATAAATGCTACAAAGATAATACATTCGAAATCAATCCTAGATAAAATGAGTTCTCTTGTAGCATTTATTATTAAAAAAAGTTTGTTTACAGTTATTAGCATGCTCTTAATTTTACATATTTATAAATTCAAGCTATATAAGTCATGTGATATATATATATATGTGTGTGTGCATTAATTCTAATATTCTCATAGATAAATGATGAATTCATAGTATTATTTCCGGGAACTTCCCATAGACTAAAAATATAATAGCTAAATAGCTGACATTTCTGTACAATAACAAGTACTTTCTCAGAGCTTCTTTTTTCTCAAATTATAAAAATGTGTGTGATCATATTTAAAAATCATTATTTTTTCCTTTTGATATTTTTTCCTCGCTCTCAAATTCTATTGGTTGAGAAGTTTTAAAAAATATTTTATCCTCCAATAGCTTTTTCCAAATATTGTTAATTTTCTTTAATTCACACTTTTCATTTATACTCTTGGACCTTTTAAAAATCTCTATAGCTTCTCTTAGCAATCTCTGGTCATATTGTTCAATTTTTGGCAGAATATGTGTTTTATTAAAATTAATGTCATGGTTAGTTAATTTAATGTGTGAATAATTGGCTGATGAATTAGATTTTACTCTAATTGCCAAAATGTGTTCTTCCTTTCTCATGTTTATTCTATAATCGGTCTGTCCAATAAATGAATGTAAACAAATTCCACATTAATAAGAAACTATTATAATATATATATGAATTCATAGTATTATTTCCAGGAACTTCCGCATAATAAATATATAATAGCTAAATAGTTGATGTTTCAACTTTCCTCAAAGCTTCTTTCTCAAATCACAAGAATGTTTGTGGTGAGATTTAAAATCATTATTTGTTCCTTTTGTTATTTTTCCATCATTCTCAAATTCTATTGGTTGAGAAGTTTTAAAAGATATTTTATCTTCCAATAGCTGTTTCCAAATATTGTTAATTTTCTTTAATTCACACATTTTATTTATGCTCTTAGGTATTTTAAAAATCTCTATAGATTTTCTTAGTAGTCTGTAGTCTTACTGTTCAATTTTTGGCAGAATATGTGTTTTAATAAAATTGATGACATGGTTTGTTAATTTAATGTGTGAATAAATGGCTGAAGAATTAGATTTTTCACTAACTGCTAAAATGTGTTTTTCCTTTGGTATGTTTATTCTATGATTTAGGAAAAAAATCTAATCCACCAGCCATTTATTCATACATTAAATTAACAAACCATGACTAAACGAAACTATAGAGATTTTCAAAAGACCTAAGAGCATAAATGAAATGTGCAAATTAAAGAAAATTAACAATATTTGGTAGAAGCTATTGGAAAATAAAATATTTTTTAAAACTTCTGAATCAATAGAATTTGAGAATGAGAAAAAATAATAAAAGGAAAAAATAATGATTTTAAATCTCACCACACACATTCTTATGATTTAAGAAGGAAGTTTTGAAAAAAGTACTTGTTATTGTACTGAAACATCAACTATTTAGCTACTATATTTTTATTACACAGAAGTTATGGAAATAATACTATGAATTCATAAATATATAATTATTCAAAACAATACAATAATTAATACAGTAAAAAATATTTTAAAAACAAATGTATACCACAATTTAATAGAAATGATGACATATCACCTTCAGTATTTTTTGATCATAATGTAACATGTAATTATGGTTTTGATTTTAATAAAGTTAAGATTTTGTGTATTGAAAGAAATAATAATAAATGCAAAATTAAAGAAGCTATGTTAATAAAAAGTGAAAAGCAACATTTGATAAATAGACAGGCTGCCAATATAAAAATTAATGAATTGTGGGAAAATTGATGTATGACGTATTTCTTTTTGTTTACATTTGTACCTTTTTTTTTGTAATACAATTTGAATCTAGTTGATAATGACTACATAGATAGTTGAAAGTACTTCTATTAAATTGTGGTATATATTTGTTTTTAAAATATTTTTTACTGTACTAATTATTGTATTGTTTTGAATAATTATATATATATATATTATAATTGGAATATATATATATTGTAACGATTAGAAAGAAAGTGAAGATCGAATCCAACCGCAATCTATGATATCTGCACTACCAGGGCACCATCTAGGCATTTGAGCCTAGAAAAATTTATAAAGTAGGCAGATACGCACTGTTAAGATTCCACTTTATTTAAATATTCAGATCGTTAGCCCAAGTCACTAGCTCAGTGGAACTGCAGAGATTATAAAATATAACTTTATATCTTAAATATAAAAAAATAAAAGCCACTGCCCGAAATTAACGCATAAAAATATTTATTTACGCACATATAAAATCATTCTAATTTGAGGAATAAGTTTAACATTTTAGATTTTTATATTAATCTTTAATTTTACATTTAAATAGATTGCAATTATGAGTTTAATATTTATTTAGTGAGTCGAGTATGAATAGACTACATAGATCTGCATTTGACAAGAAAATATTCTTTCCCTTATTTAACCTTAGGCCAAAAGTTCGCAGTCAAACCGGCACCAATCCATCTGATACATTTATGTATTCAATGTAGCATGAAAATATGACAACACAAAATACTATACTATCAGGAATGTACATCTGAACAGTAAGTAGAGTTAGAGAAGACATTGTCTCTCCACCAACAGGAATGCTACATCTGTTGGCGAGTAGAACAATAAACAAAAAACTCCATAGGAATGGACTGCGGTCCTTTGCCGACTTACAAACCCATCCATAGGCAAACAGAAAGTGTGTGGTGTATATATGCACTCCTGTCCATAGTGAATCTCATACTACATCTACTAATTACACAAATATATCCAATCCATTGAGCTAATTCAACTACAAAACGAATAACCTAAGATTACCCTCCCTTAAACTATATATATAACTTTACAAATCTATACAGCCATTCATGCCCGACTTAAATTTAACCTTTAGATACGTCCGCACAGATGAATTTTATACAATTTGTTTTATAATGTTGAGTATAGATCAGCTGCACAGATTCCACAGTCAAAAACATCTCAAAATAAACACAACTGATCAAAATACAAAATCATCGATAATGTCAATTGCACAGGGAATACAAAAAAACTCCAATAGCATTCATTATAAGATGCCACAATGACATTGATGACTTATATATTCCAATCGACTATGAAACAGCAACATAATTAACCGCTAACGAATCTATGCAACGTCTATGCCCAACTTAAATTTCCTCATTTAAAATTTATACAATAAGAAAAAAAAAATGGAAATGATTTTTATCAAATGCAAATCATATAAAATTAAACATTATCA
Organism: Epiperipatus broadwayi; assembly: GCA_028023455.1. Lineage (NCBI taxonomy): Eukaryota > Metazoa > Onychophora > Udeonychophora > Euonychophora > Peripatidae > Epiperipatus > Epiperipatus broadwayi. The sequence continues at coordinate 2,496 of JAQFVV010015017.1, read as the reverse complement.
ATTGATTTTAAACTTAAAAGTCAGATAGAAGTTCATAAGCTTGAACGAAAGTTCTTAATTATTTTTAAATTTTAGAGTTCCTGTCAATAGCTTACAGTAGAAGAATCACTGATCTTGATGTAAATTTCCATGGAGTCTTTATTTGAAAACCCGGTCAGATGTTCCGGAGGTAGCATTAGCTGGTTCATTTCGGTATCACAGTCAGTTCATTTTTAAAATAGAGACAGTGTGTGTGATATGTGCGTCCTATCATGACCCTCAAAAACAAGCCGGAAACTGTCAGGAAACTGAATATTTCTCTTTTTATAATTCTCCTATGGATTCCACAAACAAAAAACGTCACTGTTCCATTTTTTGTTATGGTCTGGACCTTTATTTATTTCCATTGGTCAAGCTAAAATCTCTTTATTCTCTTATCTGTTTTTCATCTAACTTTTTAATTACACAGCTTTTGGATAATTAATAAACAATCATTTCCATCTACAAAAATATCTTATCTTTAAATCTTGTACTTTTTTATAAAAAAGTACGTTCAAATACTTTTTTTTTTATTTATATAAAAAAAAATATTTTTAAAGTTTAGCGTCTGTGTGAATATATACGTTTAACAAACATTTTAATTTTAGCGTTTAGTTTTTTTTTCTTTTTTTAATAGATTTTATTTTTATTTGCGAACTTAAAGATTTTATTTTAAATTAATGTAATGGCATATTTATATATAGTTACAATATATATATAGTAATAGTTTCTTATTCTAATTCATAATTTTCTACTCCAACATTACCATTAACATAATTTAATTCATTCCATCAAAAACTCTTTTCAAATTCAAGAAAACAAATATTAACTTACATTTCCTTTTTTATACATCTAAACAATAATTTTTAATTACTCCTATTGCATTTATAGTTCATTTATGTACCAAGCAAGAATTTAAATTCAGCATTCCATATTAAAGCATTAAACATGAAGATGAGGTTGACTCATTTAGTTATAGGGAAATGTGACAAAACATAAACATCTCACCTCAACCCTGATAGTCTTGATATTCTGAGAACTTATGTAGAGCCCCAATATTTCATTAATGATGCTGAAGTAAACTAGTGATAATATTCTCAGACTTTCTTAGTAGATACTGGCAAATATTTTCCATCCTGACAGTTTTAAAAATAAATCTTAATGGTAGACTAATTTTTTTGCAAGTTCAGTAGAACTTCTAGAAGTGGAGAATTAAGAAGATAACAAAAACTGACAAATATATTTATAATCTCTTTTATAGATAATTCACTTGTTATTATGAGGCTTATAGGTTAACTTAAATGTTTTTCAATTTGAATAAGATTAATTTTTTTTAAAAAAAGATTTTATAAATACAATTTCTTTCAATGTTAAGTTTTTTTTCTTTTAATGAGGCTTTTTTCTACAGAAACAAAATACAATGGTGATAAAACAAATGACAATATGTATTAACAAAATTATGTTATGTTAAATAATATATATTATAAGGGACCTGAACTCAGACTTTCAAATTCCACACAGCTATCCCATCCAGCTTATACAATTAATACACATGGCCGCATACATGTGAAAAAAATAAATGACCTCCAATATATCTTTTATGATTTATTTTTTTCACATGTATGTGATCATGTGTATCAGTTGTATATAAGATGGATTACATAGCTGTGGGAAGTTTGAAAGTCTGAGTTCAGGACCCTTATAATTACATTAAGTTTAATATGGACAATATACACATATATCTATTATTATAACATGAGTACACAATAGAATCAAGTCCTGATTTAAGCATGGTCTGTAAGAGTTGGTGTATATAGAATGTATGCTCTAAACTTAAGTGATTCACTTAAGTTTTTTTTAAAACCCTTAGTAGCAGCCAAGTGCGTGCAGGTTTATAATATTTAAGAAATAGCGTAGTATTGGAGATTGACTTCCATTTCAATAATTACAATATACATATATTTAAAAATTATATATATATATATATAAATTATATTACAAAAATGCTATCAATCTTAATAAAAATTAAGAATAACTTACAAAAATAAATATAAATTATTTAAAATATCAAACTAGTTTTATTCTTTATACGAACTTTATCAAGATGTCTGCTTTTAATAATCACATGACAAATTATTAAATATAAGTAATATGTGGGTGCTACAACAAATTCCCAGTTTGCTATGTAGAAATTAGTACAACTCCATCAATAAATTGAATTCTTATATACAATCAAACTAAAGTTCAGGTGTGTCAGCTCTGTACCTTTTCATTTATTGACAGAGCTATATTAGTTTACATATAGCATGCTGGGAATTTTCAGGAGGTTCTGCATAAATTTAATCTATATTTGAGCTATCACAAATTATATTTAATAATTTGTCACATAAGAAAATAAAAATTGGTTTGATGGTATAAATAAAATTTATTTATTTTAAGTTGTTTATTATCCATTTTGTTTAAATTTGATTAATATTT
>JAQFVV010015016.1:0-21964 GCA_028023455.1 Epiperipatus broadwayi | reverse complement strand
TAAAATGATGCAGAGAAGAGTTGAAAATGAAATAGTAACAGGTATAATTGTAAAATAGCAAGGGGAAGTTGTAGAAGAGATTAAAAGTCTAAAGGGTGTAAAACAACATTTTGTTATTGTAGGAAACTTATATCTGCAATAAGAAAAAAAGATTAAAATATTAGTAAAAAGAGAGATAACATCATGAAATGTGTAGAATACTTATATCAATAATTATATAGTAATAAAGAACAAGTGCCTCCTATACCTATTATATTTTCTGAATTGCTCCATTATTTTGAAATAAAGTGAGACATGCAATTAAATTTATGAAGAAAGGTAAAATCAGGTAATGATGGAATTCTAATTGATATATTAAAAGAAGCTAGTGAAGAAATAGAAAATTTTTTAGGAAAGTTATATACCAAATGGTCTAAATGATAAAGATGTATGAGATGATTGGAAGGATGCACTATTAATATTAATATTTTAAAAAGATGATAAAAAAGATATTACAAATTACAGACCTATCAGTTTTTTATCAGTTTTATACAAAATTTTTAATAAGTTGATTATAACACTTCTACAGAAAACATTGAATTCCCATCAACCAAAAGAACAAACTTGATTTAAAAGTGGTTTAGTACAGCAGATTATATCCAGGTATGGAGAGAAATTATAGAAAGGACATAGAAGTTTGAGTTGCCATTATGCTTAGGATTTGTGGACTATGAAAAGGCATTTGATTCTATAAATATTTCTTTTCCAAATTATAATAGCATTGGATCATCATGGTAGGAGCTCCAGGATATTTTCCTATTTTAAAAGAATAAATATTTATAAAAATGCAACAACAATAATTAGATTACATAATAATAGTAGGAAAATAAACAGTGGAAAAGGGGGTAAGACAGGGTGACACCATATCACTTCCAAAAACTTTTACAGCAGTACTGCAAGAAGTATTTTGTGGGTTAAAATGGGAAGCTAAAGGGTGAATGTAAATGAAGATTATTTGAGTGCATTGAAATTGTGCAGATGATGAAGCTGTTTCTGCAAATCAACGCATATCTGGTGTGTGTGCGGCGCTAGCGGGCAATGTTGTAGGGGAGCTATCAGATGAAAGTAGGACCAAAGATAACTTGTAAAAAGACTGAGTTATGTTTAATAAATTTTCTCAAAATATGAAAATAAAGTTTGATTATGATTAGTTAGAAGAAGTTAACAGTTACAATTACCTTGGTCAGGTATTAATACAGATGGAAATATAATGGATGAAATTAACCATAGAATTAAACTTGGTTGGAGTGCTTTTGGTAGAAATAACTTGACACTGAAAAGGAAATATGCCTAAGTGTTTGAAAAGCGAAGGTTTGTAATAAATGTATTTTGCCAGTTCTTACTTATGGAGCTGAGACTTGGACCCTTAATAGAAGAGCAATAGTAGAGACTTCCAGACCATTCAAAGAGGTATGGAAAGATGCATAAGTCGGGAATAACAAGAAGGGACCAAAAACTGCCAATGTAAGGGTGAAGAGAATAACCAGGTGTTACTGATTTCAATGAAAAAATTAAAAGACTGGAAGTGGAGTTGAACTGGACATATATGTTAGAAGAGATGATAATAGATGGACAATTGAAATTGAAAGAAGGGTTTACCAAACCTTCCAAATCTCGCAGTAATAAATTATTTATCATTTCTGGACTCACTCTTTCTCTCTCCTTTTCAATCAGCATTATAAATTTAACTATTATTAATTATTTTATCAACGTTACAACTTGTTTGCCTTGGTCTAACTTCCTCTTCTTTAAACCTCCTCCACTGATTTCACTTTTATAAGTAGACCATTTTAGCATTTATTCTAATTTTAGCCTTGGACTCTTTTTTTTTTTTTACTTTTAGTTAAGATTCTTATTCTTTTTTTAAAAATGTAGCTTATGCTGGGTCGATTTATGGCACACGTTGCATGACATTTGAACCATGTCCATTTAATAGAAATTGGTTAATTGGAATTAAATCTTATTTAACATAATTTTAAACTCTATGTTTTTAATATTATGTTAATGGACTGATCCTTTCAAGCAGAGGGGAGAAATACCATCAACACCAGGGGGCTAACAATGATACTTGAAGTCAATCGAGCTATGACAATCATAACACAATTACATTTCTAGACTAAAGCCACATCAGCTGCTAAATTCAAAGCCCTTCCATCCAAAGTATTTTATTTGCTTAGAGGTAAACCTCAGTAGCCAGCTAATCATAATTTATAATTACCATTTCTGGTTGGTAGGTCCATAATCTAGTGCTTGAAATATTCCATAACTAGCTCACACTCTGTCTCGGGATACATCACATTTACTTAAAAGCATAAAACTTTACAGTTATTTACTGGTGAGGCAGTGACAAGAGAGAAAAAAATAGACAAAATAAACAATTAAAAGAAACATTAATATAAAAAATCTTTTATGCACACAAATATTTAATATAATATAAACTAACACAATAAATTTTATAAAGAAAAATATAAAATTACTTTAGGCTATAGTTATTATAGTTCATTAATTAAAGATCATTAATTTATTTTAAACTATCTTTACCCAGGATTTCATGAATGTCAGTTTATAACCAGTTGCCTTTTTGATCTCCGTCATTGATTCCAGGGCTTGTTTTCCATTCTCTGTATTGACAATGGGAGAGAGTTGCAGCAGTGTTTACCTACAATTTAAGCATTTGTTTCAGGTGTTAGTTCAGGCAAACACATTCTGGAAAACACAGTTGATTGCTAAAGGCATGGGGCATGAAGTTCTATCAGACACTTCTATGACTAATGTGGCTTCTCCATTAATGCTGACCACATCAGTAATGATGGCTTATTACTGTGTTTTCAATTTTCAAATTTTCTGCATTTTTTAGAAGGAACCCAAATTCTGGACTAATAACAAATTGACGACTGGAATAACTTGAATAACAAATTGCAGACCAGACTGTATATCACAAATAAAAACCAATGGGAAAGTATAATTTGGAATAAATTAAGTACACACAGATAATTGTTGGAAATAAAAAAATCAGATGAAAAAGTTTAGATTTGAAAAAAAAAAAATACAGAGAGGAAATCAAACAAGTAACTTGGTTCTTTTGATTATAATCTATTTAAGGATTTCTACACTTTGTATTACAAGATTTTCAATAACACGGAAGTGTAAAACAAGATAAATCTCTTCTGGCTAATTTGGCAATCAATAAATTTGGTAAAATATCTTGCAATCATTATATTGGGAAAAAATATTGAAAACATGGAAAAAAAGTTATATATTTGTGCCAAAGTATTATCAAGTAATCCCTGATCAAAATGAACAAACTGAGTATTATGTTGATGCATAATTGGATGAGGAAGCAAGATAAAATATTTAGGCTTTTTAACTATCATAACATTTATGAAAAATTAAAGTTGAACTGTTATATGAATAACATGATAATTATTGGTGACCAAACAAAGGTACATAGTTTATGATAACTAAAACTAAAGAAGGAATAAATCAGAATAAAAATATATGTTTATTGAAAAATGTGGTTCATATTAAAATGAAACTTATAAGTGTATATCGGAATGAAAATTTTACTAGAAAAATAAATTAATTATTATCAATTTATTATAAATTTTATGTATAATAAAATAGTATGATAAGTTATAGACAGGGTCAATGAAGGAATAAAAGTTGGAATGATGTTTAATGTGATACAGGCCCAATAGAAAAAAAAATTGACTACGGATTATATTTATACATATAATAAATCATAGTGGTTTATGTAGAATATAAAAGGATTAACTATTAACACTAACTGAAATAGTCCTACAAATATCTAATCCATTATACAATTACAAATATCCAGTAACACCCTCTTTAAAAGTCTATATCTCAATAATACAGTGAGTTGTATTTTTTAAATATTTCTTAAAAAAAGACATTTTAGCTTAGTAAGAGGTCCCTACTATCGCATTTTCATACGCATGTTCTTGAGGCTACAGCCTCAATAAATAGTACTTAGTAACTAATATAAAATAAAACCCAGTGACTTTTGCTTGAGTTGAAATCTAACAGCTTTATATATATATATATATAATAACGAAATTTTAAATGATTTCTTTGGTCTGATGCGTTGACCAGGAAGCGAACCTGGGCCAGTTGATTGGAAGGCAGCTATGCTAACTGCTAGGCAACTAAAGTTTTATGTTTCGTTTATTAAAGGGAAAAATACTTTTTATATTTAGAGACCTTGATAATTAATTAACAAGTACCTGTCAAACAAAAAATGACTTTATTTAGTTTGAAAAGAAAGAAAAAAGAGAACTTATAAACTGATAACTGTATTTTAGTAAAGATATTTTATTATATTATGATTTATTTTTTTTATTTTAGTATATATACTGATTTGAATATTACATATATTTGGGAAAGAATACATACATCAAACTTAATTTTATATATATAAATATGCATTATCTTAACTATATGTACTTGAAACAGAAAAAAAAAGACACTTCAATATCTTACGTAAAAAATGCCAAGGTGCTAAACTTAAATATGAACAAAGTTAAAGTATCTCTCTCATTTTGTAGTTGATCGATATATACATTGCTCAGAGGAAAGTTCAGTTACTCCCGTGCAATTTCACTATGGATATTTCATTATTACATTTATTTACTAAGGCTGATGTTTGATTTAATGTTTGGAGATGGTTTAAATTGGGGCTCCAATCTTGATCATGGGAATACTTAAACATTAGTGTAAATTGTTTTTTTTTGTACATAAATTAAAAAGTAAAAAAAAAAAAAAAATCACATTATAATTTAAAACAACGTCCACAGGCTAAATGTAATACTACCAATGTGAATGAATAGATGGCATTCTAAATTTTCACAGTTAATTGACAGTTACATAACTCATTGGGAAGTCCCATGACTTTTCTATATAATCAGAAAATAAGGATATCTTGACACACTTATCAGGCTATGAATAAATTATCTCAATCAAGGATCAAGATAGATTCATTTATTTGTTTTTTGGTATTTATAAGCTTACATTTATCCACACTGATGGAAATTTAATTAAAAATGTACATAAATGCAAAACGAAATTATGATAATGAAATTAATAATAATGAAAATAATAAAAAAAAAACATCAAAAGCTTAAAAATTAAATGACACCACTCTATTTTTAATCCTTTGTTGATATTATGGATGTTATTTATTTATTAAACAGAGATATAAGTTTTTTTCCTCTTAATTACTCTGCCCTGATTGTGTATTGACTATTTTGTTTTATCAAATGGAAGACATAACAGAGTTATTAAAACTGTGATCTTTACTTCATTCCTTAGTTGACTACTATATCAATAATCATTAATATCAGATTTCATTTGTGTAATTATATTAATTTCGCAATTTTTACATCATTGACAAAGATAAGATTATATAAATCAAAATTATAAAAAAATATAGATCCAATCAAATATGATATTTATTCATATCCCAAAAGAATCGTTTACTTTTCCTAATTGTATATTTATATATCTGTCTCCTGAGCATGATGCAAATTCTGAAGTAACAAAGTATTTTTGGACCAAAAAAAAAAAAAATCAGATAATCAAAAATACATATATATATATACTTTCTTGTAAATTTACAAGAATGATGTTCAAAACGTATTATAAATTTCAAACAAATCTCTGATAATTAGCAAAGATTAATGATTACATCAAATAAACTAATACTAAATTTTAAATAGTTTATACTTTTAGATAAATGTGCACATATACACTTTGATGGTTTTAACACAACAGTTTCTAAGTTTATCAAAATTGACTATGGTACAATTGAAGGGTCAAACATTATTCCAATGTTCTTTCGAAAAGAATTACTTTACAATTGTTATTACAAATTATGAATGCTACTTATTTTTTAAAGCAAAGATCTATTTTCAGATCGTTTGACCTTTAAAATGAGAGCCTTGTTGCAAGTATATTATTAGGACATCTGGAATATTTGATATGTAAATGATTTTCATAAGATGCTATCTGAAAAATAAGCTTTAAATATGGTATTGACGTATAATATAATATATGGAATGATTATACTCTGCGTATTATATATATATATATATATATATATATATATATATATATATATATATATATATATATATATATATATATATATATATATATATATATATATATATATATATATATATATATATAATTCTGGAACTTTCTTGTCACAACAATTTCAGTCAACTCTTAGTTTATAACTATATACAAATATTCTTAAACTAACTTACGAATTAATTCAAGACATAAATAGTAAAAACATAAATGAATTTTGAATTAATGCTTATAACTTACCTACCCGATCAATACAACTCAGATGGAAAGTTACTGGAAAACAAGATTACAATAAGTTGAAATTTTCAAGTCTCAAAAGTTCAAAACTATATTCGTGCGGTTAATTTTATATTTCTTAAATAAGGTAATTGTTCTGCTTGATGTTACTTTTATATCCATGTGATAAGCATCTAAATGACGCCTTTATCGTAAGAATACAAATTTAGATATAGGAAGGGAGCATTTTTCTATATAGATAAAAAAAACTAAACTTAATATTAGCAGATACATTAAGAAAACAACAACAACAAAAAATAACACTAACGCAAATCACTGAAATATAAAAATAACTGAGTATTTTGTAAAACATTTTATTAGTTAGATAAAAAAAAAAGATAATATTACACAGAAAAATAAAAAAGGAGGTAGGGGAAACGTAATATATGCCAATACTGATTCATGTAAACAATTAAAACGTTCAATTATTTAAAATAGTGTTTGATTTAATATTTTACTTATATTTATTTTCACATATCTTTTATGAAAATTTTTAACATTTTGAAGCAGCAAAAAAGCAAACATAATTTAATATTTAATTAATATAAAGATGTTTGTTTATATATATAATACATATTTTGCGGGTTCATCCGTGTTAAAAACTTTTAATATTAATATACTGACGTTTCGACTTGGTCACACAAGCCATCCACAGTTATAAAAGGTAGAAAGACGGTTGTAGAGGCGCTACAATCACTGATTTGAATAAAATGTTAAAATTCCACTAATAGCAAAAAATATTAAATTTAGGAATGTTTTTTAAAAAAATCTTTCCAAATAGGAGGAGGTTTGCATGTATCATCTCGCTTATTGATACAATCTGGCCTTTTAAGTATCTCAATGGCTTCTCTAATTTTGCATTGGTAGAGATTATCACATCTGGATATGATCCTGGTACTAGAAAAATCAATTTTATGACCTGAATCTATAGTATGGAGTGAAAGTGCTGATGATGATGAGTGCTGTTTAACTGCATTAGCATGCTCATCTCTCCTAACACTGATGCAACGATTACTCATACCTATGTAAAAACCTTTACAATTTTTACACAAGATTTGATAGACACCATGAGATTCAAGAGGGATTGAATCCTTAGGCTTGGTTATTATATTGATGATCTTTTGATGAGCAGAAAATGCTGTATCTATATTATAGCCTTTTAATATATGTCCGATACTGTCTGTAGTTCCTTTTACATATGGAACACAAATCCTAATAGCTGATTTATCATCTTTTTGTTTCCTATTTTGTCTATTTTGGGCTTGAAATAGGGCTTTTTTTTTTATAAATTTGTAATTATAACTATTTGCTAATAAAACACTATTAATATGATTTATTTCTTCTTTCAGATGTGTCTCATCTGAAAGGTTAATTGCTCTATTTAAAAGAGTTTTGGCTACAGAAACTATCTGAGTTGGGTGATGATGAGAATGGAAATGCAAATATCTGTCTGTGTGTGTATCCTTTCTGTAAATAGAAAAAGATAAACTATTTGGTGTTCTGGTGTCTAGAACATCAAGAAAAGGGAGTTTTCCATCAGACTCTGTCTCCATTGTAAATTAGGATGCATATTATTTAAATGTAAGAAAAAATCATCTAATTTATTTTTTCCATGTTGCCATATGACAATGGACAGCATTACAGACAAGTTTTTGGTACTCCTATGGGCTCACCTATCTCAGGAGTAATAGCTGATTTATTCATGGAATATATAGAAACTCGTGCTTTAGAATCATCATCTTTAAAACCTCTCATTTGGCTCAGATACATAGATGACACTTTTGTCATATGGCAACATGGAAAAAATAAATTAGATGATTTTTTCTTACATTTAAATAATATGCATCCTCATATTAAATTTACAATGGAGACAGAGTCTGATGGAAAACTCCCTTTTCTTGATGTTCTAGTCACCAGAACACCAAATAGTTTATCTTTTTCTATTTACAGAAAGGATACACACACAGACAGATATTTGCATTTCCATTCTCATCATCACCCAACTCAGATAGTTTCTGTAGCCAAAACTTTTTTTAAATAGAGCAATTAACCTTTCAGATGAGACACATCTGAAAGAAGAAATAAATCATATTAATAGTGTTTTATTAGCAAATAGTTATAATTACAAATTTATAAAAAAAGCCTTACTTCAAGCCCAAAATAGACAAAATAGGAAACAAAAAGATGATAAATCAGTTATTAGGATTTATGTTCCATATGTAAAATGAACTACAGACAGTATCGGACGTATATTAAAGCGCTATAATATAGATACACCATTTTCTGCTCATCAAAAGATCAGCAATATAATAACCAAGCCTAAGGATTTAATCTCTCTTGAATCTCATGGTGTCTATCAAATCTCATGTAAAAATTGTAAAGCTTTTTACATAGGTATGAGTAATCATCACATCAGTGTTAGGAGAGATGAGCATGCTAATGCAGTTAAACAACACTCATCATCAGCAGCAGTCTCACTCCATACTATAGATTCAGGTCATAAAATTGATTTTTCTAGTACCAGGATCATATCCAGATGTGATAATATCTACCAATGCAAAATTAGAGAAGCCATTGAGATACTTAAAAGGCCAGATTGTATCAATAAGCGAGATGATACGTGCAAACTTCCTCCTATTTGGAAAGATTTTTTTAAAAAACATTCCTAAATTTAACATTTTTTGCTATTGGTGGAATTTTAACATTTTATTCAAATCAATGATTGTAGCGCCTCTACAACTGTCTTTCTACTTTTTATAACTCTGTGGATGGCTTGTGTGACCAAGTCGAAACGTCAGTATATTAATATTAAAAGTTTTTAACATGGATGAACCCTAAAAATATGTATTTTATATATTTAACCCATGCAAATCTTCATTTTAACATATGTATATATATATCCAAGTATTGAGAGAAGTTATAGAAAGGACAAATGAAAATGAGTTGTCATTATGCTTAGGATTTGTAGATTATGAAAAGGCATTTGATTTTATAAACATTTCTTCCGTGAATAAAGCAAGGTATGGTTCCAGGATATTGTCATATTTTAAAGAATATTTATAAAAATGCAACAGCAATAATTAGATTACATAATGATAATAGGAAAGTGAACATTGAGAAGGGTGTAAGACATGATGACTCCATATCTCCAAAACTTTTTACAGCAGTGCTACAAGAAGTATTTTGTGGATTAAAATGGGAAGCTAAAAATGTAAAAGTAAATGCAAACTTTTTAAGTCATCTAGATTTTTCAGATGATGTAGTTGTTTTTGCAAATAATGCTTTAGAGTTACAGGAAATGTTGCAGGAGTTATCAGATGAAGGTAGGAAAGTTGGACTAAAGATAAATGTTAAAAAGTCTAAAGTAATGAGATTTTCTCAAAATATTAAAATAAAGATTATGTTGAATTAGAAATTAACAGTTACAAATACCTTGGTCAGATTATTAATACATATGGAAACATATTGGATGAAATTAATCATAGAATTCGATATAAATAACTTGATACTAAAAGTAAATATATCTATGTGTTTGAAAAAAAAAAGGTTTTTAATAAATGTGTTTTGCCAGTTCTTACTTATGAATCTGAGACTTGAAAACTTAATAGAAGAGCAATACAGAGACTTCAAACCACTCAAAGAAGTATGGAAAAATGCTTGTTGGGAATAACAAGGAGATATCGGAAACACAATGTATGGATAAGAGAACAAATAGGTGTTACTGATCTCATTGAAAAAATTAAAAGACCAAAGTGGAGTTGGGCTGGACATATTGCTAGAAGAGATGATAATAGATGGACAATTGAAATTTTAAACTAGATTCCAAGAGATTGTAAAAGACCCAGAAAGAGACCACATGTGAGATTGATAGATGAAATAAGAAAGTGTGCAAGGGTGATGTGGAAAGGAGATACTAAAGATCAGAAAAAGTGGATTAAACTTGGGGAGACATTCATCCTAAAGTGGATTGATAATAGTTGATGATGATGATGATATATATTGTAATCTCAAGATTACAAATTTTGTAATCGTCCATTAAATGCAATTCCAGTCACCCTCTATCAATATTTACGTATTTTAGAAATACTCCATTTTTCGGATGAATATAAATAAAGACATACACTAACATAGGATTACACACACAGACAGATAAGCAGCCAAACACACACACACACATATATATATATATATATATATATATATATATATATATATATATATATATATATATTAAGACAGACAGCTTCCATGTAATGAATTAGCCTTAAAATAAATAATTATATAATAAAAAAGAAAGAAATATTAATAAGATCATTCCACTAATCCGTTAATCTGTTTGAAAAGATCGTGTCAGTCAACACCCAGAATAGGTATAAGTAAGTACACAGCAGTTGAAAATATAAAAAAACACATCAGCCTCAACAGCATGGTCCGAATAATTGTGGAAAAAAGGTTGTGTGGTAGAATCACGCATAAGCATGCACACACGGCAGCAATTTCATATATTATTTATAGTAAAAATTTCATCTATTTATTTATAGTAATAAAAAACTGTGCTACCAGATCCAATTAAGTCAGCTTAGAAATAATAATAATAATATGAGGAGACTTTACAGCACATAATTTTCAACTGCAAGGCCATGGTGCAGTGTAGATGCATTCTGCAGGGGAAATATAGAAAACAAAACACTACAATCATGCAAATTATGTCAACTTACAAAGATAGGTCTGTATCAGCCCTAAGCCTGAACGTTTGTTTTATATGCACTTTGGTGCACTATGTGTGCGTTCGTTTTGGATAATAACCCCAGAAGGCATCCAGCCACATTTGAGAATAAGTTAATTAAAATTCAAATTAGAGACAAGCAGACACCAGACCGGATATTTATGCAGCTACTTGGTCTCTGCTCAGACAAACAGCAAAGTTATAAAGAATCAAGATGCTGATTTATGGATAAACTGTAAGTTTTTAATGATCCCAAATATTATCATGGGACTTTATGTTTGAATGACAAAATAGAATATAAAGGGTGTGAGATAAAGAAATTCGTATAATGTCTTCTATGATATACTATGAGATTCGAAATCAAAAAACAATGATGAAATTATATCTCCTATTTCCAAAGAATTAAAGAAAGTATGGTCCAGATTGTGCTCCTATTGGACTATAATGTGCTTAATTGACATTTGTAAAGTGGATAGAATCATGTACAAATGCCTGTATAGATATGTACTTTTAAAAAAATGAATATTGTAGCACTCGAAATTAAACTGACAATAATAGGATTAAACATGTATCTTGCTATGGCATTGTAATATTATGTAACTAAAAGGATTAATAAAGTTTACTACTGTTGAAACTTAATAATAATAATAATAATAATAATAATAATAATAATAATAACAACAACAACAACAACAACAACAACAACAACAACAACAACAACAATAATAATAATAATAATAATAATAATAATAATAATAATAATAATAATAATAATAATAATAATAATAATAATAATAATAATAATAATAATAATAATAATAATAATAATAATAATAATAATAATAATAATAATAATAATAATAATAATAATAATAATAATAATAATAATAATAATAATAATTTCTCATACAGAAAAATTTAATAGAGAAAGTAGAAAAGACTGCCAATTCACTCTCCAAAGCCTACCTCTCTCTATATACAAAAATGGCTTTGCTTAACATGCTAGTGATTACAAAAATCTCTTATTTTACTCCAACAATCATTTATACCAAGGCATTTACAAATAAGATAAACTCCTTATGCACAAAATTATTCTGGAGAATATCTACATGTGCACAAAAATTCCCATATTTAGAAATTTCTGCCAAGGTTACCCCACAGATAGACCACTCCTCTCCAGGGATATCTGAACACACTACTTACACCATTACTAACAATCCACACTCTTAACATCAAACCACCACAAGCCAAATATAATTATTGGGAAGTTTATCAACTTCTACATCCAAGTCAAGATGATGTACAAACTCCACTTCATATCACTAATAAACAATTATGTTGCAAATTCAAACTATGGTCACTTGAACCAAAATATTTTGACCTTCTCCAGAAGATAAATCTTGACTCACTTTTTACACAACATTTTTTGAAATATCAAATAAACTATAAAGATATAGATGATATATGCAATCTTTGCCATAGGAATAGGGACTCCGAGACACAAAACCACCTTTTCCCTCTCATGCCCAAGTCTAGAAAACATTCATGAAATTATTAGCACTTCACTCAAGGATAAAATAAAACCAATATGAAAACCTTTTTTGACTCTTTTAAAAGAGGTATTTTTGCTGAAATAAGAATCTGCACATTTATATTCTATGCCTTATGGTGTACAAGATGTAATTTCATATACAATTATAACCCCAGAAGACATCCAAACACATTCAGAAATAAACTGCAAACCATACATGAAAAAGACATGAAGATGACCGATCATACTAAGTACATTGACACCTGGAATATACAAGAACTTATATAAAAGTACTAACAGAAAAACCATATCTAACATGGACCCTTGTTCCCGATCTGAAGTCAACTGACTCAAATTAGATGCAATCCTGCTTTAGTTTAATTGAAGTATATCTAATTGTATATAATCGTATGATTGCATGATCATCATTGACTTTGTTGAACTGTTTTTTTCTTAAATACTTCTAGTTTGATAATGCATACAATCATTGAACAAATCATTGTACATATGTAGTTTTGTCAACCAATTTATATATAAGAACTATGTTGTCAAATGTAACTTGTATAACCTTTTAGAATATTAATAAAGCTTATCATTTGAAACATCATCATCATCATCATCATCATCATCATCATCATCATCATCATAATAATAATAATAATAATAATAATAATAATAATAATAATAATAATAATAATAATAATAATAATAATAATAATAATAATAATAATAATAATAATAATAATAATAATAATAATAATAATAATAATAATAATAATAATAATAATAATAATAATAATAATAATAATAATAATAATAATAATAATAATAATACCACCACCAAACACCACATTACCATTCGCATTATGCATCACACAAGCTTCTTTACACAGAAGAAAATGTCTCCATAGAGAAGCATCATTCAGTGCAAGCCGGAGTAACTGGATAAATTCAGAAAGATTTGTGAATAAAATCCATATTCTGTGCCTTTTACTTCATCCCAATATCCCAAGACTAATTTGTATCTTGTGGTTTTTATTAGTGAGGAAAGCCTTGGATCAGAGAGAGCATTTCCACTTAAGATCTTAGAATCTAATGCAATCCTTCAGAAGCAACATTTTACTTTTTAACTAACTATAAAGATTTAAGTCCAAAATGAAAACATAATGTTTTCAATTTAAACTCATTAGCTTGTCTCCATGTATAAATGTGAATTCAGTCTATCAATCATACATAGTTGTGTTTTTGTTGAGCTTAATTTAAAATCATTGTTGTGTTTTCTTATTTTAGATGCTGCATTTTACAGTTAGATACAAAGATAAAATGCAGCTTCTGAAAGTTGCATTAGTTCCTAAATTGTAGGTGCAGTCATCTCAAGATCTAAGGGTTGTCACTGATGAAAGTCAGATGCTAGACACTAGTCTTGGTGTATTGAATACAAATAGACAGAGATTGGGATTTATACACAATCTTTCTGCATCTATTTATTATTGGAGCTTCCACTGAATATTTCTACAGTGTATGGAGGGTCTCTGTAAGAAAAGTAAGCTTGTTGTAAGTCATAAAGAATGGGTGATTGTGTGATGTATAATGCTTTAATAAGAATCTTGTCCAACATATTGTTTGGCCTGTGCTTACCAAATACACTTCAAAATATATGGCTACTGAACTAAGTTTACATTATATGTCTATACAAGCTAATGTGCATAAATTGAAACATTATTGTGCTTTATTTTGGTCTCAAAGCATAATATATTCTTTGATAAAAAAGTGGATGTTGGGCTAGAAGGTTGCATTAGAGGCTAAGCTCTAGGTGCAGTGCTCTCAAATTCAACACTATTAAAGCCACAAGCTAGAAACTATGTGGGGATATTAGTTGAGTAGACACTAGATAGGAAGATTTTGTGCACAAACCTTCATACATCTAGCGATTACTCTGGGATTTCCCTGAGTGATGCTACTATATGGAGAGTGTTTTACCTCTGTAATAATAATAATGATGATGATGAGAAAAATAACGAGGATGATGATAATAAATACAAATATTAATTTTTATTAATATAAGTTTTAATTTTCAAGTAGAATCACTGAACATTAAATTAACATTTTCATTATGGAATATATATGTAATTAAAATTTTGAAAAAACAAACATTTATTTTATCAAAACTTTAAAAAAGATTAGTAATGAATTAATGTTGATAAAGCAAAAGATAGATACAACATCTACTTTATTAAACAAGTAATTATTTTACAAAACTTACTATACTTAGAATAATCCATTTGTATATTGATATTAATAATATACTTGCATATATTCTATAAAAACTCAGAAGTCAAGGAAAATATTCTACTTTGCAATGCAAATGTTTAAAAGGTGGTATATTAGAAAGATGGATATTGAAAAATTTTCACTTTACTTCCCCCAAATTTCAGAATAAAAAATATCCTCAAAAATGTGTCATATATAAGATGAAAACCTGGGATAAGATTTCTGTAAAAGTGTAAATTAATTTCCTGTCCTCCTATTAAAATGTTTGGTATTTATGTGTTGCCATGTCTACCAACTTAGGCAGACATTTTCTTAGTAATACAGTTTTAGAGATCTACAAGTATTTGTTGTTGTTTTTTTAACTTTGTTTTACCAAATACGTTTTAGTTGTTACGTGTGTTGTTTTTTTTTTTTTAAAAAAAGAAACAGTTATAAATTCCACTCAAAAGGTTTATTTCATTCTTTATGTATTCATATTACAATGAAAAAATGATGATATACGCTGAAAATTTTTGTATATTGTTTTGTGTATTTCCATTTACTACCAGTATTTTTGCAAAATAATAAAATTTTGAAATATTCCTTTGATAGGAAATTATGCAATTGAGAATTAATCCTGTCTTCCTGAAAAGTCTTCATTAATGGGCATGATCGTTTTCCTGTAATGAATCCAACAGTTTTTGATGAAATGTCAAAAATTTTTTAAGCCATATATCCATTTAGTAATAAATGTGATTCATATATGTCAATAATCAATTTCAGACTGTATTCAGATTCATCTATATCTGACATAAAGATTTAGCATCAACTGCATAAAAAATGAATAATTGGATTTATCCAACAAGATAGTCATTAATTCAAAAAACATAGTAATTAGCCACGTTTACACAAAGTGTACTATTCTATTAAATTGATCTTGTTTTGCAAATATAAATTATCAATCCAATACAAAGTTTCCCTTATGAGGTTTTAGTTGAGATTTTTACCCTACTCTATGACATAGTGCATATGTGGCAGTTGACTACCATCTGTTTAGCCTAATTGCATAAAGTAAATATTTTGGTCAATTATAGCCATTAATTGTAACAACTAGCTAAAAGGTTTAATCTAATCACTTATCTCTAGCTTTATGCAAACTTAGAGGGCCAATTTGTTCAAATTGATTTATGAATTTCACCAAGCAAAAAAATCAACAAGGGTGGAATAATTCCACAACAGTGGTTGATTATCCCAAATACCAATCATTGCTTTATTGTAATTGTTCCATGCAGACCATCAGTAATTTTTTTGGATAGGATAAATCAAAATACTGCAGATGGATCTACTATTTATCCTGACTGATAGAATGCATATAAAGCAGATAAAGTAAGACAAGTGGGAATTAATTTCCAAATAAATCACTGTCATTATTTTGTTGATCATGCTACCAAGATGTACAGACATAATAGTGAAAAAATATGGTGTCTGATCAAAAGGCAAACAAAATACACAGAAAATTGTGTGACAACATCTGGATTCCTATTTAGAACATTTAATGTGGTGCTGACTCCAGAACAATATCCATTTGTGAGCATTTTGTGGGCCATTGGATATCTTACACTATCTTCTTGTATAATCCTCATTTACCCTTCTTTAAACATAACACATATAAAAACATTTCATATCCATTCTATTATTATGTAAAAAAGATGAACTTTGTGATAAAGGATATGATATGATACTTTAAAATTTTAAATTTTTTTATTTTTATATTAGTAAGTCGCCAATACAAAAAAAAATATAATAAATAACATGCAAATATTACAATTAATTTTTGCAGAAAGGTTTTTTAAAAAATAATAATATACAAAGAAAAATGTAAATTTTATATTGGACCAAATTCTTGTCAGCCATTTTCTCTTAAAGATTCATTATAAGCTCCAGAAGCAGTATAATTTAAAAATAGCTGCCAAACTTGATCAATAAATAATAGATAAATATCAAAACAATTAATGTGTCCTGTTTAGGACTTTGTTATATTTTTGATTTACATAATCTATTATATTTATTAATTTTGTTATGAACATAGTAAAAATCATAGATAAGGTAAATTATGAAATGTTCATATCTATTTTTATTTTTAATGAGTGTCTATTATTTAATTATATATTAGTAAATAAATTCATTCTTTTATTTATTACTGTTTTTCATTTTAATTCCTCCATTCATTTAATTGTATATTAGTATTTGTAGTTTATAAGCAATAAATGTTAATTACATATATCCCATGATACTTTAGGATTATCAATTCTTCTAATCTAGCAATTACTATTCAATATTAGAATCTATATTTCCGAATGGTATCCATCTTGTGTTTAGATGTGGAACAAGTAAAACTAATTAGATGCATATTAGATAAATATTCTGGTTTATGAAAGAAACAAGAATAAAAAAATATTTGTATGTCTGAATACGAAAATAAATGATATTAAATTATTTTTACACTCTTTAGTCTCTAAGTGTTGTTTTATATATTTATGATAGATGACCCTCAATTAAATATGTTCGTTTTCATTGTAGAGATCAGAGGTTATCACTCTTTTGTCTCTAAAATTCACATAATACACTTGCAATATATTCAGGAGCTGCAATTAAATATTAAAGATTAAAGAGAAGCAAATGTTTGATTTATTATTATTAAGACTTTAAATGGCCAAAATTAATAAGAGCGAACAAATTTCAAAAAAAAAATAAAAATATTTATTATCCACCTGTGATTTTATTAAAATTTTGCAATTGTTCCTTAAGGACGCTATTGTTCCTTGTTAGAATTTTACAAACTGTGCTGTTGTTTATAATGATTCACAATAGTATGTTTTTTCAAAATTGATTTTTTTAAAATAAAGATGTTTATAATAAGATATTTTTCCTTTTTCTGAATATAAATTAAAGATAATTATCTGTATTCCTTGATTAAATTAATGGAAGAAGTTGATGTTCAAAAGCCAAAATAGATCCTACTCACAGCTTTGTAATTAAAAACTGTACAGTAAATAAATCATTATAGGACAATGTCCAACAAAAAACTGTAAGGCTAACTTCAATCAATATGTTATATTTTCCCACACATGATAATAAAATCATAAAAGTTATCAACTAAGCAATCATTATAAAAGTGTTACTACCAAAAAATAAAGCATGCATAATTTGACAATAAAATATAAATATATCATGCATTATATAATGATTTAATTTCAAGAGTTTGAAGACATCTTTGAATCATCTAAAGAGTTGCATGTAGTTCAGAGTGTGAACAACTTTTGTGCCTGAGTGAATACATACCATTTTATACAAAAAGTGTAGCAAATGTGTGGCATCTTCTCCTTATGTCTGGACACTATCAACTGACACAACCAACATATGGCATCAGAAAGTATACCCTACTTTTGCATTGCTAACATAAATTTATAACACTGATTTGTACAAATTTTAAGTAATGTTGAAAATTACACTCACATAATATATCACTTAATGTTAATGTTGTGTAGCATATAATAGTACTTGATATAAGAGCCAGGAACTCTGAATAAGAAAAGCTTAAAATAAAAAGTTTTATTATATTAGACTGAGCAGCTTTCAATATCTTATTCCCTGATATTATATTCATAGCAAACATGCATTATGTATGTGCCTCACAGGCATTATATATGTGACAGAGTTTTACAATATGAGAAATTGAACTAAAATCTGCACATGTCAATACTCTAGAGATGTTAATGACCCAATTAACAACTTAATATTTTAAATCTATTTACCATTAGTAGTGTAATGTTTTAGTTGAGAAGAAATATATCTTAACCTCAGGATTAACTTTGTATAGGTAATGAATTAAGAGACAGAAACAGTTATAAAAGAAAATATTTTTAATATGTTCTAGAGAATACATGATGCTTGTGATAGGGGTCATCAATGATTATGTGCCTGGGCCTATCAATATATTATTTATGTCAGGGGGTTAATTCTTGGTTTATTAGATATTAAGGTTTGTATAAATGTCAAAAAGCAGAATGCTTACTTTATTTGTTTTTAATAAGGATTAATTTGATAAGCGTAATATATTAAAGATGATACAATAATATAGTAACTATCTTAAGTAGAATTATATTGACAATCTTGTCAAAGAATATCCTAGGCTTTCATTGATAACTTATTTTAGGTAATCAGCTAAAATGTCCACCAAGCATGAGTGAGAAGCAAGATTTGGAAAAACAAACTAGTGACATTTGACAAATGTTGTGAATGGAGCATAAAATAAACATACCCATGTGAAATGAATGATATAGGAAAACATACAAAGTGACTAAATTGTATTGGGAGTGCCCAATTAAATGAATATTAACTCAATTACTAATTAATAATTCACAGTATTTAAGAATTAAAGGAAACATAAATTGGGATAGACAAACATAAGTAAAGTATATACAATTCTTAATGTAAATAAAATTTGGTGGAGGTGAGTACATCTCATACTATTTCTATGCTGGTATAAAATTTTAAAAGGTATGAAACAACAGAAGCTCACAGCCATTTATCTCAACAAGCAGAAGCCGTACAAATATCAAAATACGGTGACAAAGATATTAATACATTCTTAATATGTATAAAAATACTACGGTTAAACATTATTGAGGTAAAACAAGGTTTTTAATGTCATAGAAAAAAAAATGATAAAATTTGTAAAATGAAAAGAGATGAGTTAACAAAAATGTGAGATAGTACAGAAACTGTTTAGAAAATGAACTCAAACAATCCAACAAAATTTGGCTAGTAAAGTAAAAAGAAGAGCCTACAAGAGTTTTGAGAGATGAAAATACATGCAAAATATCACAAAGGAAGCTTATTTACATTTAACATTAAAGCAGAAAAAAATATTGAAAAAATGGGAAATGTAAATCAGAGAACAGAGTCGGGCATGATTGGGAGAAAGCTAAAGTAGAATTGGGAAAATGTCATAAAGAGTAAAGGAAAAAAAATATAGAAATTTTTTTTGAAAAATGTAAAGATTCAAATGAAACAAACGAAGTCAATGTTGAAATAGAGATATGTGGAAATGACCTTTTAAAATGTTAGAAAAGAAAGAAAGCAAAATTCAGTAAGAGTTTGTAAGTAATAGAGAAAATGATAAAATTAATATGGTTTGAAATGAAGTACTTCACATTAAAAATGAAGTAAGATAAGTAAAAAAGAAATGTTAAACATGGAACAGTAATGATCCAAATGTAAAAGTAAAATATTTGCGAAAAGATAATCCATGGGTTTCAACTTATGAAGATAAAGGAGATAAATTTATAATAATTAAAGTCAAAATAAACTCCATAATAAAATAGTAATATAAAATCAAGTAAAAGAAGTTAATGTTAATTCAACAAATGGAACGCAGCTTCAAATAATGTTTGAAACACTCGACGATCAAATGTTATATTATTTATGAAATAAAATGAAATAAAATAAAATAGACAAAACAAATTATAAAATTCAACAAGTAATTGAAATTGTAGGGACAGTTTAAATATGTCACTGATGCTAAAATTGACGTAAAGATATTGATAAATATACCACACAAAACTGAAATAATGTAAGAAGAAAAACTTTCAATAAAATACAAAGAAAGGAAGCTAGAAGATAAAAACATAGAAAACAATTTATATGAAAAAATATCCAAATATTTAAAAAAAGTAGCAATAAAACATCTCAAGAGAGTAATAAAGCAAAAAATAGTGATGAAACTACAAGGGAAAGGCAAACAATGATTTGTTGTTTGAAATAAAATAACATATAAAGTAAAAAAAAAAAAAATTCTACCTGGAGATGGATGATTTATGACTACTGTTATCTGAAAATATTTTAGAATAAGATAAAAATTAGTCATAAATATAAAAATGCGTTGAAAAAATAAACTAAACACATTTCATTATTTTGATAACAAAAAAGTATAGGGGAAACAAAGATAGTCAACAAAACCTTAGACGTGAAGAAAAAGGGGAATGTTTATAGAATGAAAAGATGCAATAAATAATTTAGTAAATTTCAAAAAAAACAAGTGGTCTAACATGGCTGTAAGTTTAAAGTGCAAAAACATATAGAGATAATGTATTAAAACAAATATACTTTAATGTTGTTAGACTTATTAAGCATATTGTTACTGTGTAATGCAAAAACTTATTTTGATGTTTAATATAAAAACCAGGAATAATTTTTTGGATATTTTGTTGTCATGCAGTTAAAATAATCACAATTTTCTGTTGCTATGATAATAAAATTGTATTGATATTAAGGTATGTTTTATAGTTTTGGGAAAATTATTATGGTGCAAACAAATCTCAAATTTCAATCAATAAATGGTGATAGTAAGATAAATGTAATAAGATACTCAATAAAATACGTTTGTAAGTGGATTACATGGATGTTTGTTTTTCCTTTTTTTTCTTAAAATGAGATATTAAAACTAGATAGCCTTAACCTAGGAAATTAATGTGAAAAAATATAAACAATATTAGAAAACAAAAGACATTAATAAGATTATTTCATTAATCAATTAATTCCATTGGTGAGATCAATTAAATTCAATTCCCAGTATAGAACTACACATTAAAATAAAAATACCAAACACTAGTCTCAAAATACAAGAGGTTATAGTGAGTTATAGACTGTAAAGGTGATTTTATATGTTATAGTGAGTACACAAGAATACAACATTCTATTTGATACTTTTGTTTATAAAAGAATTACTATGAAATCATATTTACAATAATAGTAAGCATTGCTATAAGGAACAAGCGATTATAATAATAATAATAATAATAATAATAATAATAATAATAATAATAATAATAATAATAATAATAATAATAATAATCATAATCATTAAGTACAAAATCACACGCGTATAAATACGCATGTGATTGAGGCTACAGCCTTAATGAATATTATTTCTATGTAAAGAATGTGCGTTTAAATAAATTAATAGTAAT
>JAQFVV010015015.1:0-22003 GCA_028023455.1 Epiperipatus broadwayi | reverse complement strand
TTTAATTCCATCATCATTTAACTGGATCATTTCCATGATCCTCACACCATTTCATCAGGCCTTCTGAAAAGAAACTCTCCAACAAAGTTCTCCCTATTCTCACATATATTTATAATACCTTGCTTTATTTGGATTTCATATATAAATCTCCTTTATACTAATAACACAAAGTTTGATTGACTTTCCTCTACCATGTTTCATTACCTTTCTTTATACTGTTTTGGATGTTACATCAGTTTACCTGTCTTCTGCTAAACCAGTCTTTTGAAGTTTATTAATTTTTTTGCCAAATCCTTTTATTTGTTCTCTTTTCTTGCCTCCATAATCTTCATAATCCTGTATCTTTCTTATCATGAATGCTAAAGAACTGAATCATTTCTTTCAAAATAACTACTTGCTTTAAACACTCTTTCTATGTTCTGCTTTATCAATTTCTATATCATCTTGGCAATAAGATTCATTTTCCAAATTAACTGTCTTTTTACTTTTTGACTTATCTCGTAATTATTTAGAACATCTTCATTAGCATTTATGTCAATGATATACCTCCTAAATCCATCTTCACTACTATAATTCACATCAATTTTAAATTTTTGTTTGTCAACTTACTTAAATTGTGCCTACATCTAAATAATTATCTAAACAAACACATACATGCCGATTTTACCTACAAGCTCAACACACCACGATCATCTACGAGTTCAACCTTTATTTTATGTTGATTTATATCATCATTAGTAGCTGCTTTATTCATGTCTGCATATTCATTTTATTTCATTTATCATACTCTACATCATATGATTCATATTAGATCTAATGTAATCAATACAGAAAAGAGTAGAAGAAGGAATATTTCACTGTAATGTAATGAGCAATAATATATATAGCCACAAATATGTACAAAATCCATACAATACTTCTAGCATCATACATTCAATTTCTATTTTAATTGTAAAAATAACATTTACCTCTGTAATACTATGTAAAATTTTCCCCATTGGTTCTCTTCATTTCAATTTAGCTCTCTCCATAGCTTCCAATTTTACTAAAACTGCATCAATTTTGGAAACAATGCTGCCAATAGAATGTTCTATTCGATCAACTCAACGGGACAACCTTTTTAAAAAATATACTGCATTTTCATAAATATAAATTCTTATCATAAAACTAGACAACTTTTTAACAATTATAAATAATTTCCTCAAAAAAAAACAAACAAACTATATTATGGTGGACCATGAATTACACTACATGTATCTTATTCAAAGCCTTCATGCATTCATTGTGTATAGCATGGAATAGCTCACCTTTTGTTGACAAACACAGGTTAGAACAGGATATGTATTGTTTATTAAGCTGAATGTGTGCAGCACATTTCAACACACACACATATATATATATATCGTGCAGATGTTTTTCTATATATACACAAAATTTTTAAAAATAATTGAGGGGTACATATTTACATATGTTTAACTGAGTGCGTGTTCACTCATGCATTCATTAAAGCAAGAAAAATAAGAAAAGAAGTAATTACCATATTTTTATTTTTAAAATAAATAGCAAAATGTCTAACTTTTTCACTATTATGCTCTGGGTGATTTTCTTTTTTTTTTTTTCAAAAACTTTTTTTTTTGTAGAAACATAATAGGACTAGTCTCTTTAACAAAAAATTATGATCACTTTTATTTATTTTTTTAAAAGTCAGTATTATCTTTAAGTATACTCAGAAAATAATTTATTAGGCAAAATAATACATCAAATTTGGAATCCTTAATAAGGAAAAATAAAGTATATATACTTTCAGTATAAACTGAAGAAATTTTATTAACATATATAATCAATCACATATGGCACTCAGAGAAATAAAAATGAGTGCTTGAATTTTTGTTAGTTTATTTACATTTTTATTAGGGAAGTGTTAATTGAAGTTGTAGAGTAAGATACAGTATAGTTTGCAACTTCAATGTATATTTATCCTTTAGAATGGGAGCCAACAATATTATTAGAAAATATAATAAAATAATTAATATCATAACTCCTAAATCATAAACAGTCAAAGGTGATTCATAGTTAAAATGAATAACATAAAATGTAAAAATATAAAGCTACAAAAACAAAAATGAATCTAAAGGAGCAAATTCACAATGTAAAAAACAGCAGAATTTAAAATATTTCTAAACATTGTAATCATTTATTTTCTTCTATATATTTTAAAAAAATTTTGTCATCTTTTTAAGTCTTGACAGACAAGAAGATGATTCTGCTCTTCATATTTACTAGCTTTGAATTATTTCTTTAATTAAAAGTATCAAAATTTTGCTTGAATGTCTCCACAATACCATTGCAATAGAAGAATTATCCAAAATAAATTTATGGAAATGATTTTGAGATTTCTTCCATTTTTTAGTCACAATCTTAATGTTTCCACGCTCTCTTTTTGGGAAGGTCATAGAAATATCACTTCAAACAATTCAGCAGTCATTAAAGAAAATGAGAGCATTGGAATACAATTTTTAATTTTATTATGTCAAAGAGTACATTTCAAATTACAATGCAATTAAACATATAGTATTTTAATTAAATATTTTTTAATAGAATATTTAAAATACTTTCTGTTAAAGCTTAGCAAATGTCATTTTTATTTAAGATTAAGCACACTTTATCATTAAATAATTTGATAAATTTCCAATGAATCTTTCTAGATATTCACTTTAGCACTCCCTTCTCTATTTAGAGACAGTAGCATTCAGTGAGATTAAAGAGGCTAAGCAATAATTAAATGTTCTTTCTATCTGTAAGAACTATCATACACCAGCAAATCTGACACAACTGATTATCTTAACCTTAATGTTAATTCTTTATTTATCAAAATGTATTCATCTAATAATTCATATTAAATAAAATAAAAAGACAGGCAATATTCTTTACAACTATATTATTTCATTAAAAAAGCCCATTAATCTTAAATATATCTTCTTATTTGTATCTAATATCCTTCGCAATCTAAATCTTTCTTTTTTAGTATGTATATCTGAAAAAATAATCTAATTTACTCTTTCAAAACTTTTCAAGATTTTCTCTCTCTCTCTCTCTCTCTCTCTCTCTCTATATATATATATATATATATATATATATATATATATATATATATATATATATATATATATATATATATATATATATATATATATATCAACAATAGTTCTCATCACTCCAACTGTATCTGTCATTCTTTCATTTTATGAAATTCAGATTGTTCTTTGGATGGAGGCATATTTAATCTATTTGAAATTCATTTATTCAGAACCCACAACAATGCCTTAGTCATATAAAAAAACTAAGCTAATTATTACTTTATAACTCTCACATTTTAGTAATTATATTAAGTATATTCACATGGTTCATAAATTATAATACAAATATGAACCAATTTTGTAAAAATGAAATCTTTAAAAATTCAACTGCAATTTCACCAATTCTCGATGCCTTGCCAGTATTCATCTCACTTAATTCCTTTATTATTGCACACCTATTTCATCATTATCTATATAAATGAAGTTTTATTATTTTGATCACACAAATTATTGAGACATTTTACTCATCTTTCCATTGAATGTACTTTCTTTATTAAAAATTTATCATTTCTAGTTTCAAACACTACTGCATTCCTACAACAGTAATTGTTTTATTTTATTATAAATTACTCCAGACCTATTTATTCTTTGTAATTTTTCTGTTTTCTTACTTTACTCTTCAAGTGTTTTTTTTTTTCTAACTTCATTTGTTTTATAAGTTTTTCTATACATATTTCTACTTTTTACATAATTCACATTTTTTCTTATTTTCTCTACCATTTTATATATTACCTTACTGCTAATACAAGATTTTTTCTTTTATAATCACTCTTGTCTGCTGTTGTATCTTTTAAATTTTCCTAGCAGAATTCCTATCTGGTAACTGAATTTATTTTATCAACAACACTATCATTATTCACTCATTTTCTTATTCAACAATGCTGAAATTTTATTTGTAATATCTTCGTTAATTTCTTAATCTCCATTAATTTCGAGTTTCATTATTTTAAAAGTTAATCACAATTCTGATCCTTTTTAACATCAAAGTATCTACATGAAGTCCTTTTTTATTACCTGCAGCTTTTGATGTGAAAATCCTCTCTCCTTGTGACTTTTAACTAGGTGTTCATTACTATATTATTTTCTCAATACCACAGCATTCCAATCCGTTCATAAACATTACACAATTATTTTTTCATTCCTTTTCAGTAACTTTTCCAATATTGTCATGCATGACTTCTACTTCATCATCATTACAATTAATGGTTGGCATATATGTCTGAATAATAATCAATCATTTGGAAAGCCTTTCAAACTTACAATTATAAGTCTACCATTTACTGAAGTGCTACTTATAAAAACCCCCTTTTTAATCTTGAACCTAAAATAACACATCTTTATATCTACTTTTCCTTCCAGAATACAAGATTCTTATACCATCCTTATTCTTTTATCCACAGCCAATCCATTTGTGCACAAAAGTTCTATGATATCTCAAATTCATACCTTGATTGGAGTAAATTCTTATTTTTCTCCTTTTACTTTCTTTGCATTACTTCATATATTCATATATATTGCTTATAATAACTTCCCTCATATACACTTTAATGCAAAATTTTTTTTAATAATTTATTTTCCTGACAGTGTCGACTGTCCTGCAATCTTCATCAGAGTGATCTTAATCTCAACTATACTTTTAAATCTATCAGTGAGATGAAAATCCAATGCGATTTGTAAAATATTGCTTTTCTAAATCTGTCTATCTCTTACAGATTTAAAGTTCTTAAAATTCACAATTATTATTTTAACAAAAAAGGCATATTTATTACGAAACAAAAATTAAACAACATTAACTTATATGTATTTACTAACCAAAAAATAAAAACAATTTCAGCAAATAAAAAACAATAAAACAAAATTTTGTCAAATCTAAAAAGAATATATATATTGGTAATAAAACAAAAAAAAAAACATTAAAAAAAATATTATAGAGAGAGAAAAAAAAAGTTATATATATACCCTTGGGTCTCTTTTTATGCAGTAGATAGGTTCCACAGAAAACCCGCATTAAAAAAATCACACAAAAATAGACTTAACTTACATTGAAAAATGTGGGATACGTTTCTTAATTTTCAGAAATTGCATAAAACCAAAGCAACAAGGTAAAATTACTTTAAAATTTGCATAAAAAAAATAAGGAAATAAAGTATGACTAATAAAAAATTTCAAATATTTGAAAAAAAATGATACAAGACAAACTTTTTTTTACTTTTTTTTATTAACTATTTAATTTTATTCAAAACAATATGTTTTTATGTGTAATTTATTTTACATTTTTTAATCATTATTGGTATTTGACAATATGTGGGTTTGTTTGTGAATTGGTAAGAAATCAGATTTGTCATCAAGAGGGAATACAATTAGCGCCAACATCAGTCTCGTGCTGTGTTAATGGTTTTCTGTCGACAATGTAATCGGTAATTAAACTTAGAGACAATGATTTTACTAATTGTTTATGAAGCTCATGATATCCAGACTGTTATATCTAGTTGTTAGAGAATGCACTTCCATAAGTGCAACTATATATATAACACACTTCCACGAGTGTGTTAATAATTATTAATGGTTAAATTTTCTTTTGTACACACGGAGAAACTTTTATACAGAAAAAAGTTACAAGTAAAAATATTTAAGAACTTTTAAAGATACATTATTTTTAAGTAGAAATTAAAAGTTCTTAAATATTTTTACTTGAAACTTTTTTCGGTCTAAAAGTTTATCCATGTATATATATGTATAAAAGAAAATATAAACATACACATTATAAAGACACATTCTTTTTAAGTTAGAAATTAAAAGTTCTTAAATATTTTTACTTGTAACTTTTTTCTGTCTAAAAGTTTCTCCATATATATATATAAAAGAAAATATAAACATACATAACACAGACATACAACTGTTTAGCTCTCATTGGAATTTAAGAGCTCATTCATAATTAATGTCATTAACAAAAAATGATTTTCCAATTGATTAGAAAGTTGAAGAAATTCTCAAATCATTTTTGCTGTGAAACAAACACGTTCCACTTCTGTTTCATTATCTTTTTCTAAATCTTCTATGGTATCTAAATTTATTGCCAAACCTTTTTCCAACAAGCATTTAAAGTATGTAAAATTTAATGCATGTATTAAAGCAATGGATCTTGATCTATGGATTATATCCATGCTTTACATCTTTTAATATTGCTAATATAATCAAGTTAGTGATTTCCATTTGCCATTTTGTATGTATTGTTAGATCTGCAGATAAAGAATTGGTTAATAAAATCTTGGCTATTTTTCTTACATAATGATTTTAAATATTAAGTATATTTATATGTGTGTGTGTGTGCAGATATGTGTATATAGAATTGGAAAACAGAAACTGTGTAATAAAATTAAAATAAATTAAGAAATAAATTTGAAAATAATATGTTTTTTTTTTAAATTGAGCATTTTGTTCTGGAGATTCACTTTTACGATAAGCCCTAATTACTTTCTATAAAATAAAACAAAAGAGAATCCATTAACGAAATAGTAATGGATTTTTTAAAATTAAAGTAAAAGAAAATTTCTTAAAATCTATATTTAAACTTGAAACAATAAAATCATTGGGTTTATCAGGGGGGGGGGTGAATCTTAGGAAGACAATGCTCAAATAATTTACATCAAGTATGGAAATTCCCTGAGTCAAGATATGGATTTTGCTCTGGGTGAGTGCAAAAGGGGAAATTGTGAAATGTAACATAAAAACATATAAATAGAGGAGGAGAACAATAGGAATCAGTCAATGTTAGTTAATGTTTGGTTTTTTTTTTTTTCAATACAGTTTGCAGGGCAATGCAGTTTTGAGTTTAAGGCAGTTGAGTGCAGTTTTTAGTTAGTTGCGCTGATTCTGATGATCGTCATGCTAAGTTCATATAAAATTTACCTAAAGAAGTGTGTCAAGATGAGTTTGGAGTAAGCAAACTATAGCCTGCTTAGATCCCCTTTTGTCCCGAATAGAATCGCAGATGCCAGGAAGCCGGAAAAATTTCTTTGAATGTTTAATTTTTGGACTGCAGAAATGTTGAACTCTGAATAAAAGCAAATAGCTAGCTATTTCTATGTTCAAAATGTGAAGCCAATTTCAAATTCCTCATGTCGACATGGAACCAGGATTTCAAAGTGGACTGTGAAAAATGTTAGGTAACATTTTTTTTTTGTCTCCAGTTGACGGTGTAACTAAGTACTTTGTAAATAAGTGCCTTTAAAATGTAATTTCTCTTTATTGATCTAAATGCTATTTTAATTTTGTAACCTTGACTTTCTATAACTGAATTTTAATGCCTCAGCTATAAATATTTTTCCTGCCTTTAAATTATGCCTATCTTAATGTAAAGTTAGTTTTCTCTTAGTCAAGCGATCTATAAATGATATTTGTTATTTGCTTATAAATATGTCATTTTAAATTTATATTTGATTTTAAAATCATACATGTATGCCAGTTTGCTTTTACCTTGACAAATTCCTACCTGCTATGTTCTCATATTAGAGAATTAATTAAAATGTCGGCAGGTAAAAATTAAGATTTCACTCTAAGGGATTATTAATTAGAGCAACCTTTTCTTTTTTGTCGAGGTGAAATGATTTATATTTGATTATATACTGAAAACTTACCATATGCATAAATGGTTTAGCTTCAGGAAGATGCTGGATCAAGTATGTCCATTTAATTCTATTTTAAACATAAAAAGGGGGAAGGGAAAAAATTTCATTAACTGATCATTTTCGAGAGAGAGTTTAATATTATTAAATTTAAAATGTTCTGTTGGGATTTTGCTTGGAGGGGTGAGATGTATCATCCTAAACTGAAATATGATATTCGCATAATATTAAAAATTTATTTGCTGGAATCTAATCTGGGTCAATCCACTATTAGTTAAATGTAATATGTTGCTCAATGTAATTTTCAGTAAATAATTTAAAATTGTATCTAGTATTTGTTTCACATTATCCAGCACTATACTTGATTTGCTACCCTTTTTGCCTGAAAATGATACCACAGGACGGATTCACTGGTTTAAATAAAATGTAGATAAGGACTTGAAAACAATAAAAGAGAAAATCTGAGGTACGCGGAACTTGGTGAATTTTGGAGATTCTTTGGTTTTCACTTGAAATTTTTAAATTAGCCAATGGCGCAAATTAATTTTTGTTTCTAATGTTGGCATCACTGGATTGGGGCAGTGAGATTAAGTTCGTGACAGTGACATGACTCAGGTGCTGGATATAATCCACTTTCTTCAGATTGAGCACCTCATGGTGGTTTGATCCTGGTTGGGTTAAATTTTATTATTTTTATTAATGTAAGATAGACATTGGCGAATATCGTGAGACACTTATATTCACGTGTGTCGATCCTCTCTAAATTATTTCTTAAACATGGCTAAATAATTTTTCTCTTGGAAAATCTTTTGTTCATGTGAAAGCTAATAATAATGAGAAAGGTCTTGATATATAATTATCTCTTTTCTGTACATACTTGAAGTGGCATCAACCCAAGAATTAAAATCAACCATTTGTAAGAAAATTGGCATATAAATTATACCGCTATTTTGAAATAGGCATACACATTAAGTTTATAATCACAAAATTGTCTGTTAATAAACAGGAAAATTAAGTAGTGAGGCATTAGAGAATTATATATAAATGTTTATTAAATATGTCTGAATTTAACTTAATTTATCTGTGATTAGTTTCTGATTGATTTTATTTAAAGAAATTTAGTTATCCATTAATATTGTGCTGCTATCTGATGGCTCTATGTTGCACACACCCACACACATTCCAAATGTATTTTCATTATATCAACTCACTCATACGCTAAATTAAATTGAATGATCAAATTAAATAATAGAAATCCCAGAGACTCATGTTCGATTACTGTTGCAGCCGGCCAGAATTAAAAAATGATTAATTGCTTACCACGAAAGGGTTGTTAATTAGTTATTAGATTTAGAGGGTGGGTAAATAGGTTAGAATCCATAAGTATTCTTGATCTTTGATCTCGCGTATGGTTGGATTCGAGGTACTTTTACCCAGACTGTGAATCGTGTTGAATTAACATACAATTTCGACCGGTACAATATATATAACAGGGAAATCCCAATTTTAAGTGAAATATGAACTTCTTTATCACATAAAAGAAAACCACATAAAAAGATATTAAGAAGAAATATTAATCACATAACTTCAAATCGCATTAAGAAAATCTGCACAAAATAGACTCAGGGGTATATATAATTTTCATAGCAGATGTGTCTTTACAAGAGCATGCTCTTTGAGAGTTCATTACACAAGCAAAATGGAAAACTTTATCTTCAATTATTACATCGATACAAATATAAAAATATGATAGTAATTAACAATTATATTTATTAGTAAATCAAAATTTTAAAAAAAATTGCTAGATAATAAAAAAAAATAATAGTAATAATTAAAAAGAAATGAATAATATTAAATAAAGCAAACAATTGTGATATTTTTTTTTATGTATATATTCAAAAACCTGTCCTATCATTAGATTATCATTAATACAGAAGTTTAAAATGTAAAAAAAAACCAATCTTAATATATAAATATATTAAAAATTAATAAAATGTATAAAATAAATACATATTTGTATACAAATTTCATGCAGATCAATTAATATTTCATACACAATGAAGTTCCTATCTATATTGCTATGTTTGTGACTTTGCAAAAAATGTTGCAATAATCTTTAAAAATCTAGAATGATTTCTTTTTTTGTATAGAATATAAATTTTTGCTTTGTTTTTTAAAAAATTGTAATTTGCAATATAAAAATGCATAAAAATCTACATTGCATTGTTTTCAATTAATGTCATAAGAATCCAAAAGGAGAGGTAAACTGACTAACAGATTATGAGTTGAAAAATTTTTTAAATAAAAAATATAATTTTAGATAATGCAAGGTAAAAAATTTTGATTTTGTAAATATATTTTAAATTAGTTAAATTGTGTTTGCATAACAATTTAGATAAGTTATAATATAAAGTTGTAATTATAAATTTATTAAACGCACATTGATTACGTAAGTAATATTTACTGAGGCTATAACGCTTGTGGTTAAAACACCTGTAGAGGTCCCTACTATTGCATTTTTATACACATATTATCGAGGTTATAGCCTCAGTAAATATTACATAAGTTATAATAATAAATTTGTAAACTATAAGGGATTTGAACACAGATTTTTAAGCTATCCACCCTATGTTATACAATTGATATACATGTGAAAAAGATAAATGATCTCCAATATACATATTTCATGCTGAACCAGCACTCATCAGTTGATCCACATCATCATTTCCCAAACATATATAAATCAGTGCTCGGTTAATATTAAGATAGAAAATGTTCAAACTTTAATGAGAAGGCTTCAATATACTCTGCTTTCCAATTCTTCAGACATCCATACCATTGAAAATTTGATGATGTAACACCCAAATCCCTTGTTGATGCCAATTTTATTGTCATAACCATATTGACATTAAGTCACTCTGATCCCTCATATATAGGACCTTATCTATTTAAATACACAGAAGAGGGGTGGCAAAATACAGGCTGAAACTGTGATATAGATGGCTGAAGAATTGAAAGATGGAGTATATTGAAGCCTGTCCATTAAAATTTGAAGATTTACTATCTTAATATAAACTGAATACTGTTGTATATATATATGGGAGATGATGATCTTGACCAACTGATGAGTGCTGGTTCAGCAGGAAATACATATATTGGAGATCATTTATCTTTTTCACATGTGTGTGGTCATGTGTATCAGTTGTATGAGATAGAGAGTGGATATCTGAAGGGATCTTGAAAAACTGTGTTCAAATACCCTACAATTTACATCTAAAACTCCAAATATATAAATTATACTTGAATTCAATTAAGTAATGATTTTGATAAATTTGCAGGATTTTAATATATATATTGAAATAAATTTAAAATGGCACAGGTACAGCAAGACAAATACTACCGAATTTGATAAACTTTTAGGGATGTCAGTTCTTTAAGACATGAAAAATTGAAATTCTAAAATGCTGTGGGTGCAGCAAGAGTATTACTATTGAATATGATAAACTTTTACCATTTCCCTTTAAATATATTCTCATACAATAAAACAAGTTTTAAATATATTTAATAAGATGTAAGAAAGTAAATTTTATAATGGCATAGATATTTTCCAGGTTTAAAAAGTACATTAACTAAAAAAATATATATAAACAGTATATATATATATTATAATAAAAAGATAAGCTAAATATAAGAAATAAAAAATAAATGTGAAGTATTTTTCTAAAGAATGTCAAATTACAATAAATATAAAAAAAGATAACTTCTCTATAGTATTAAAAATTATCAAATATAATAAATGATTTAATTTTAAAAATAATAGGAATGTGCACAATAAATTAAAAATCTTTGATTAAGTGTTTTATAAATTATATGCTTTAAATTATTAAAAATTATCCAATACAATATTTTAAACAATCCTTAAAATATATTTTTATTTTTGATGCAGTTCATGCTGAAAATTATTTTTTCATTTTTTTTTCACGTGGAATTTACATAACCAATAAACAATAAAACTTAGATATGAAAACTATAGTATTTTCACCAAATGAGCCAATTTTTATGGGACCATATATCAATCTAACACCAATTTCAACCCTTCCTCCATAGGTTTTTACTCATACTATCATGTTTCCACGTATTTTTCTCAATATCACATTTAAAAATTGTATGTAAACCTAATCTGACATATGTATCTTGTTATGTAATAATTTTTTTTTTTTCAATTATTGTAAATCATGTTTTTCTTTCTTATCACAAACAAGATTCTATTACATATTGTAAAAGAGGGAAAATCCACCTTTTCATTTTGAAGTTCTAGTATGGTTTAAAAAATATCTTTGATTTAGTTTTTACTTAAGGATTTGTAAATAGGTTATTATTATTATTATTGTTATTTAGTTCAGGTTTATTTATTTAATGTGCTTTGTTTTATGATGATGATATTTTAATAGCAATGAATATATATAAATTTGCGAGTGTGTATATAAAGAAATAATTATTAATAGTAGCATTTAAATGGCCAATTATGATTATATTGTACTTTTATTTATTTTTTTAAAATTATAAAAGATGTAATAATATTATTCTGATTGTTTATTTATTTTGTATATTATAAAATAAATTTTTCAATGTAATATATATTTTTTTTTTTTTTTTTTTTTATTGACATTATTTTTTATTTTGTTATTTAAAAAATATTTTAAAATCAATAAACAATAGTGTTAAAGATTTTTCAATCTGCACGTGAATTACAACAATAGGCCAGGGGATCACTATGGAAATGGAGAAGATAATTGCCATTATTTATTATTTAATTAATAAAACAGAGAAAGGAAGAAGTCATAGCTTTATTTTTCTATTCTACAAATTATTCTTTTAGATATTAATCTAATAATTCCTGGATAAAGATTTAATACTAAATATGATTTTCTAAATACAAGTTTCATTATCTGAGGCAATTGCCTCTCCTTTGCCTAACTTATTATGCCATTGGAATCTAGTAGAATATGTAGCCAGAAATTAAACCTGCGTTCATAAATAGATTTTGGAAAAAAACTATTTATATATTTTGTTTTAACTACAAATTTCTTTGATGATCCAGACTAATAGTTAACTTTAATTATTTATATAACTGAATATCAAGAAGATGACTGGAATCAATTGTTTTAACAACAATTCAGCAATAATATGTATACATATTTTAACATTATTTTGATCTACGCTGGAATAGATAAAATAAAAGAAAAACGCTTGAAATAACTTATGAACTGGGGAAGTGAAGAAACATTAAAAGAAATTAAATGGTAATTAAAATTTATCATTTTTGTTTTTGTTTTATATGTCTATTTTTTTTTTTTATAACATTTTAAAATATCTTTATAAAATATATACGATTGTGAGATTCATAACTAGTTTATAAGTTTATTTTTAAATGTTTAAACTTATTAAGAATAGGGAAAGTCAATTTCTAATATATATCTGTTTATTTATTTTAAGAAATTGTATATCTTAAATTGAGAGAATATATTGTTAAATGCCAAGTTAAAATAACGATTGCAAAAATATGTGTATATATATTTTTTATATAATATTTGATTCGGTTATACATACAGATATATTAAATAATAATGTCATGTATCAATTTAAATTGGAAAACAATAAAGTATATTTAATTGCATAGGAGTTGTATAAATATACAAATTTTATAGAACTGTATTTATAGATTATATTATTATTTAATAATTATCTTAATTCTTCAATTATTTTAACTATTATTAATAATAGATGTACTTTGAAAGGATTGGATTAATTTATAGTATTAAATATGGAGGTGATATACACTAATATTCCCCACATTTGCATTTGAAAGTTGTCTTGATCTATATATGTTTGGTTTATACATAAGGGCTCAGGTGGGATAATATTTTTTTTTATATATTGTGATAGGTTTAATAAACCTTAAGTTAATAAAGTTAAGGAGTAAATGCTAAACTTTCCAGACTAGGATAAGCCTTATATTAATGAAAAAACTTAAGTGGTTGATGCCTTATATTTATATTTAAAAAAAACTCATGTAGTTGATGTGCCTTAATAAATAAGAAGCCCAAGTAGTTAATGTTCCTCATAAAAGATGTGGTTTAGAAAAAAGTGAATAAATCCTTATAGCATAGTGGGAAGAAGCTCTTGATATCATCTTCTGTATCATTTTGTTAGTTGATCCAATCTTAAAAAACATACATCTATAACCTAAATTATTAATTTAACAAGATATCTACAATTTTTTTGTCTATTGATTTAATTTCATAACAGCTTTATACAGTTCCTATGTAAAATATAAACTGCAAGTTATCTCTATTATCAGTAAATATATATATTTGAATTATATTTTAAAAAAATAGAACATTTGAAAACAAAACAGTTTTATGTTTTCCATATATATATATTTGTGCTATTATAAAAATATAAAATCACAATCTTGGAATAAAGCTTATATCATTTGTTTTAAATAAAAAAATGACTTTGAGTTTTTATTTGAAATTTGTTAATATTTTTCTTTTTCTCTTTTTAGTACATCAGTTATTAATTTTCTTTTCACAAGCTACCAATAATGGAAATATTAAATTACATGTAATCTTACTTGTGAATATATATTTTGGATTCAATAAAATTCCTTTTGTTCCAATTTATATTTAATATAATCAAATTGTTAGTTAAGTTAACCTTGAGAATTAATCAGTAACATGCCTAGTCAATGCTCTGTAGTATTTAAGTTTATTTCGTATAGCTAGCTGTAGTAACAGTATAAGTAATGATTAGAATACATTCAGTCATGAGTGATATATTTTTAAAGTATAGGTCATTTATTATCTGTAACTTTATAAATTGGTCATTTAGTCAAATAAAGTTAGACATACTAACCCGATTTATTGTAATTCATACTCAATGGCTGGAATTAGTATATTTTATTATATTTATTTTTGAGGCAATTTAATTTCTCTTTATATGTATATGGCATATCATTACAATTGGCACTACCAGCTAGGGCAACCATAATTTCTATTACATTTTGATTATGATTAAGATAAGTGTATCTTTTCATATGTAGTTAAGGCATACTATTGTATTATATTAATTTCAACTTTTCATACATAGTATTATATGTTCTATTACAATATGTAATATCATCAATCACTTTGTATCTCTAAGACCTCATGTTTTCAAATGTAACCATTTTTTGAATCTCAATAAAGTTTACCCTTTGAAACATAAAAAAAATATATTTATTCTTATCTTTTATATATATAATACATGCATTGATTTAGAGATGGCACTTCTGGAAGCTTGGAGAGTTCCAGTCATTTTTACTTGGACAGACTTTTTACAATTACTGTCATTATCGATAATAATATTTGTTATTAAACCACTAAACATCACATGATCACCATTTCTTATATTTGCTCAAGCTGTTAAAGCAGGAAAAACTCTCCTTAAAGTCGTGCAACTCAGTGCAAACCAGTTATCAATGGATGCTAGAAGGTTTGTGCATAAAATCCCTATCTAGTGCCTACTCATCCAATATCCCCAGAGTAGTTTCTAGCTTATGGCTTTCATCAGTGAGGGGCCTCACTGATGAAAGCCACAAGCTAGAAACTAGTCTGGGAATATTGGATAAATAGGCTCTTAGACCCAAGGTATTAAATAGAGATTTTATGCAAAAGCTTCTGGCACCCATTGATAACTCTGGCTTGCACTGAGTGGCACTACTGTATGAAGAGTTTTGCCTGTTTTAATAATTTGTTAATGAAGTTTATTAATCAACAAGCATGAAAATGAATAAATAAGGATTTTTACAGTATTTTAACCAGGAATAGAAACATCATCAGGTAACCTTGGAAATTAAATCAGTTCTTATCTACCATCCCCATATATCAACATGATATTTATTCGTTAAATTATAAATACATGATTCTATTAAAGATATATATATATAAATAAAATAAAGGTAATATTTATTCGTTAAATTATAAATATATGATTTTATTAAATATATATATATAAATAAAATAAAGGAAACTATGCTAATATACAAATACAAACAAGACTTAATTAACAGATAGGCAGAAACTTAAGATCATGGAATTGTAGGAAAGTTAGCCTTTCAAAGTGTTAGTTGACAAAGACTACGAGGATAGTCTAAAGTGCTGCTAAGTGGATAAAATTTTTTAAAGTTATACTTTACATATATCTAATTACTGTATTTATAAATACTTGATTATAATATTACATATATATATATATTGAAGCAGTCAATCTTAGCTTAGGATTGAGCTTCATGTTTCTACCTACTAACCTATATTTAAATCCTATATCTTATCCCGCTCCTTTTGTCATATATATATAGGAGCAAAATACTAACAAAATATTGATTTTTTTGTAAATATTTTATTATACGTCATTTTTTAAACTTTTTCTTTTTAAAGTACTTTTTCTATTAAACTGTATATTTTTATAAAATCCAATATGGAAGATGCTACAGTTGATTGTCTAAATATAATTAAGGGTTGGAAACATTATTGTTTTAATCTGGGGAAGGTATTTTT
Organism: Epiperipatus broadwayi; assembly: GCA_028023455.1. Classification (NCBI taxonomy): domain Eukaryota; kingdom Metazoa; phylum Onychophora; class Udeonychophora; order Euonychophora; family Peripatidae; genus Epiperipatus; species Epiperipatus broadwayi. Next base: position 5,641 of record JAQFVV010015015.1, on the reverse strand, counting down.
AATTAAAGTTTTTACTTAAAATGGGATTAAGATTAGAGATACTTTTGTTAAAAACATGTTGTCAAATCTATTTCTAATCTGGAAATAGATTTGAATTTATTTTTGGATGTTATCTTACTGTTGCATCTTCAAAAATAACCAATAAAAAAAAGTATAAAATGACTGCATTTTGAGTCACAGTTTAGATTATCCACTATTGAGAGAACTGATTGTAAACATATTACACGTCGCTGTGAAACTAAAAATAATGTAGTATAAATCCATCAACTTTCTCTGTCCTGTCGGGTCATCATCTTCAGTGGCCATCATCTCATTCTGCTGCCCAAGAGGAAGTAAAAGCCCGACCTAAGACCTTTAATGCTAATAGAAGCTTGCAGTTATTCAAGAACTTTCATTTCAATTGCCGTGCACGTGCAGTATTTTAAATCAGACTCTTAAAATTGCCAGGTAATTTTTCAAGCCGTCACCGCAAACTAAATCTAACCTAACTCATCTATCAAGATTTCTTTTAATATATTATTTAACTTTGTTTTTGTTAATATGTAATTTGCTCTTAGTTAATTTCTATATATAATATGTAAATTGCTCTCAAATGATTTCTTTAAATTTAATTCTATCTCATATGCTCTAACTTTCTTTAATTTTGGTGCGGTCATTTATTTATTACTTGATTTTATGTGTGCTTTATTTTAATATGCCAATCTCAAACAATCTGACGAGTTGAATTTTCTAAAATCTTTTTTTGTCAGTTTAAATAAACCTTCATGAAAAGGTTATTAATGTTTCCTTAAAATATATATATATAATGCATTGTAAATTAATACATTTGCCAGATTGTTTTATGAATCAACATTTTAGGTTCGTTTTTTTATATATAAAAATTGATTTGTTTAACTCTGGATTTTCTACCCGGGGAAAATCCAGAACTCAAGCTAATTAACGCTCTGAAACATTTATTTTATAATTATTTATTAAATTCTGAAAGGGTGACTTATAATTTGTTTTCTATATAACTGCTAATCTTACTTCATTTTTCATACTCTTAAAATATCAAATACAGTATTTAAATATTCCAGTTATTATAAAAATCACGAAGGTGGGATTGAATTGTTTTAAATAGTAGAAAAGGGAAGGGAGTAAATCTTAATATTTCTTTTATTAAATAAAATCTTCATGTATATTTTATTAAATGAAATCTTCTCTCTCTATATATATATATAGTGGCATAACATATTATTTATATAAATTATAGTATTCAAACAAGGGTCATTTATTTTTAAAGCAGTAAATTATATTTCATGTCATTAGGGACATTCAGTCATACTGCGTTACTGACATTTAGCCTATCTTCATATTATATAGATATATATTACATGCTTCTAGTCTTCTAATCTGGGGGTTGCAACAAGTTCGAATCCATAGATTTCTTCTCATACCTCATTCCATAGATAGTTGAGCTATCTGGAACCACATTTATTCCATATAAAATGCCTCTGGCAGTGATCCCATAAGTTTGGCACATGCTATGCATATCTACTTTCTTCGTATAAAAAGCCTACTGGCAGTGATCCCTAAGTTTGGCACACGCTATGCCCATCCACTTTCTTCATATAAAAAGGCCTCTGATGGTGATTCCCTAAGTCAGGCACATGCTATGCCCATCCACTTCATTCTCGTCCAGAAGCACAACCTTTTCCTCTTAGTTATTTTTAGGCTATTATGTCAGCACAATAAACTTCTTCGTATTTATTATTCCTTTTGCTTCATGACCCAGTTTTAATGCTCTAATATTAAAATTGCGCTCTGCTTAAAATATATATATAAATGCCAATTACTTTTATTTTATTAATTAAATTTATTTCAGTCTTATACAGTCCCACCATCGTAACTTATTTCTGTATTTAAGAGTATCTATATGCCTTGGGGGAAAAAAGCGTTCTCGTAAATGTTAATGAAAGTAATTTTCAATAAATTGTCAAATGTATTTTATGTGTTTTCACGACCGTAATGGCAGGAAAATAGTTTGTATTTATATCTGTAGTGAATCTCAAAATGCTCCCCTAAATCATATGTTAGTCACCACGTTTCAGAACCATAACCCAAAGCGTTAATAGCAATTTTATGTAACTTCTTTCTAATAACTGATTGGCATCTTAATATTGGACCCACCAAAGATGTGTGTTTATTTATAATATATTATTTAGCTAATTAATAAAAGAGCATATGAGAAATAATAGCGTGAATGACACTATGTAATCATCTACTGTTTGCTCATTCACGCACACACTAATGTATATAATTAATTTATAAATGTATAATAATTTGTCAGTATATTAAATACATTTTATTGTCTAACTTATTTGAGTAGTTCGAATTCCTTTTTTCTCCACTTCCACATATTACAGCCATGCTTATATATATTTTAGTTTAGTCATAGTAATAGATGTCTCATTGTTTTGCTCAGCTTTGCTAGTCGTCCGGATTAAGATTAGTATGTTATTCATTAGGTGTTAGATATGGGGCTTAGATGGTGGGTTCGAATCCAAGATGGTCCCTGACCTAAATCTTGGGCATGACTGGGTTTGAAGTACATTTTATGAGTTCCAGCTCATGTTAGATGGATAAACATGTTTTGACCAGTACAATATATATATATTAAAAAACACATAAATGCATATGTATTACAAATAGAATGCCAGAAACTATATCTCTAAACTTAATTACTATATATAAATGAATATTATATGCAATTAGTCAAATTGGAAATGCACAAGTCTGATCAATTGAATAAAATTTAATAATAATAAAATTTGAAAAAAAAAAGCATATTTAATTATAACTTCTAAATAGCATTCCAGGAACAAATTCCATGGAACTAATTATTCTTTACAATTAATCAACTTTGTTACATATTTTTTGTATTTTGACATGTCTTGACATAATATATTGTAACGGGATATATATATGCGTTACATTTAAATTTTAATAGTAACTTTTTTTATCTAATACAGAATTAAAAACAAACTGTCAAAATATGCACAAATAATGAATTATTAATTTATTAATAGGTTAGATTGATTTAAATATTAAAATAAGCTTTAAAAAATAAATAAATTATAGAATCGAAGCAAAGATTCTAATCTTTAAATAAAATATATAATAAAAACCTTTTTAATAATAGCGAAGATTTTTTTTAATTATAAAAAAATTACAAACAGATCTTTAAGGCAAAATCACAATTAAAGAAATGATTACGAAATAGATAAGAGTTCCCACCCAGAGATAGAGACACAGACCTCAGTGGAAAACCCAAAATCTTACCTTGGACACAAAGAATAAACCAATAAAATATAAATAATGAAATATGTTTGATGAATCCGTGCATTCCAGAGATAAGGTGCCTGGGGAGTATAAAAGGAAAAACCAAAATGATAATTAATTAGTTGGGGAGTTGGAGAATTAGAAAATTAAAATTTTAATTCAATTGTATTTGCTGAAAGTAGAAATAAAAATTTAAAAAGCTATTATCGCTGTCACCCAAGATGTAATCAGCTTCATCGTGCTTCCTTTGGTACGGCCGGCCAAAGGCAGCTTTCATCTCCACGGATCCCAGGATTGAACCACAGATCTCATCTTCAGAAACCAGCATAAATGCTTCATAATCATCATAAGTCTTCATAGATCTTCATCGCAATGGAACAGCACGGATAAAGGAAAGTATAATTTATAAAAGATAAAATGAAATATAAACTGTTAAATTTAAAATCTTAGAACTTGATCTGTCTTTAAATGAATAATAGACTTTCTCTCTCAAGCAAACCTGAACTTTATTTCTATAAACTCTTATTTAAAGTCTTAAATGTAATCTCTTAAAAAAAAAAAAATGTATTGTATTTTTTTTATCCATGCTTAATTAATATCTGTTTGTAATAGGGTAGGGGTTTGCGATTGCAAACTTAAATTTAAAAATAGAAACGTATATCGTTATTTGTGCATTATTAAATTTAAAAGAAAAGTAGGTTAAATAATATTTTTAGTAAGAAAATTTAAATATAATGCTCATTTTTAAATGATTTTAAAACTGTAAACTAAATATTTTTTTTTTTTATTAAATTAATAAAATGATTTAAATGTTAGTTGAGTATAGATGGCTGCTAGACTAGTTTAAATATGTTACTTTTAAAGAGGGTTTTGATTTCGGACTATTTGTTTCATAGTTGTGTCAATGCTGGTGGAGAGATATATGGATGTTTATATCAATGTAATGTGAAGTGTGTTAGCACCTAGGGCTACGAGTCCAACTGAATGCATGACCCCAAAGAGAGGTAGTCATATCGTTGAAATGGATGTAGAGGTATTTCCTGCGCCATTGACCCATTCCAGTTCTATGGATTGAGAAGATAAGTCGGCAAGATAAGACCGCTCTCTCATCCATACGCAGTGTTTTTCTCTTATTACTACAAACATGATTCCTTCGCCAGATAGAAGCACATTCCTATACTGGTTGAAGCTCATGTTTTCTCCAATAATATCACATTGTTCAGATGCACATTCCTGTTGCGTGATTCTATGCTAACATGTTCATATTGCATTGGTTGCTGATATATATCTGGAAGCGAGCATTGATGTGGCTGCGGACTTTTAGCCCGGAATCAATTGTTTGAAAGTCTTTTAGGTGCGTGGTCTGGGTAGCTCATCTATACTCAACATTTCTAAAATTTAAAATTAAAAGTTAAAAACAAATAAAATAACAATGAAATAGAATAAAACAAATTTCTTCCTGTATTATAAAAATTATTTTTTTTTAAAAGTTTGTGCGTTATTAATTATATACGTAAATAAAATCTTTTTTTTTGTGTTATTAATACTGACAGTGATTGCCTTTATTATTATTTATTATTAAAAATATATTTTACTAAATATATAAGTTTCTGTGTCTACTTGAGCTAGTGACTAGGGCTGACGGCCGTGATCTTAACAGCACGTATCTGTCGACTTTATAAATTTTCTAGGTTCAAAGTAGCCTAGTGGCGCTCTGTCGGCAGATGCGATAAGACTGTATACTTCATCATCATCCCTGACCATTATAATATATCAGAATATATAATAAACATCACAAGCCTTCTGGCATCCATTGATTACTCTGGATTGCACTGAGTGCCAATACTGTATGGAGACAGAATATATAATTAATAATACTAATTAGTTTATCATATGAGAAATATATTTAAATTAAAATATTAAAGTTGATTATTCAATAGTATAACTGATCGTAAGAAGTTAAATTTTTTTGTGGTATTGTTGTTGATAACTCATGTATTATTATGTCATAGGAAAGAGTTACATATTGGTGTTATTTTATTCTACTGACATGAACAAAGCTGTGGGTATAGCTAGAAATGAATAACTAATGAAATGAATATTTTCCCCCAGTAAATCATAATTTAAAGTAGATGAATGTTTACTATTAAAAAAATTTAAAAGAAAATCGCAATTTAAAAAAAATCAAAATGAAAGACTATAAAATGGTAGATATTAAAATCATATTTATTAATTTAATTCATATCCTTTTTTGTGCCTAGTGGTAAAAATATTGTACATATTTTTCTTTAAAAGTATTCCTCTAGGTGCATATATTGTA
>JAQFVV010015014.1:0-22014 GCA_028023455.1 Epiperipatus broadwayi | reverse complement strand
TTGTAAATGTTAATTGACTATTTATTAGTCTGTATTACAGTGACATGTTTATTTCATGTTTAAAGAGGTTTATTTAAACTTCTATATATCAATATTTCATACTCTGTAGTCAAGTTGCAAGCTTAAGTGTCCATATATATTCAATGGACCATTAGTAAGAATGGATTCCATTCTTGCTATTAAAAAGGTGTGAAAGGTTGCCTTGACAGCAGTGAGAAATATTGATTATATATTTTACTGTGAATGTTTAGGTCGTTACTGGTTGGATTTTAAATATATATATATATAACAATAAAAATAATACATATATGATTCATTATTATACACAGTCTTTCAATCTGCAGAAGCACTTTTGGTTAATTACTTAACCTTCTTCAACTACTGTTTAAATTCAAAAACATAATGGAAGCAAACATTGACAACCCCCGTCAGGATTCCTGAATTCTATTGTTAGCAGCTTGTCTATTAATAATATTCATTTTATTTCTACTCGCGAAATTGCCTTCTTAATTTTCTTTTATTATGGTTTCTCTCTTCATGAAGAATATTAACATTTTAAAGATGAAACTTAAATTTATATTTACAAGTAAAAGTAATATTAATAATAATTTAATGGCTGCTTCAGTTTTCTTGGATCATGAAAGAACATATAAATATAAATTTAACTTTGATCTTGAAAATGTTAAGATGCTTCATGAAGTGAGAAATCATAATAAAAGAAAAAGAATGCGAATTTTCATAAATAGAAATAAAAAATGGATATAATTAATGGGTAAACAACAATGTTAAAATTTGGGAATCCTGGGATTTGAGCTGATGGTGTTTGCTTCCATTATTTGCTGAATTTAAACAATAGTTGAAAGAGGATTAAGTAATTAACCAAAAGTACTTTGTGGATTGAAAGGCTGTGTATAAAAATTAATCACTGTGCCTTACTATTTTTACTGTTATTACAACATTTGTGTTATATATATATATATACACACCCGGTCTCGTTTTATGCGGATTTATTTAATGCGATTTTGAAGTTATGCAATTCATGTTTCTTCTTAATATCTTTGTATGCAGTTTTTTTTATGCGATAAAAATTATTAGATCAGAAGTCGAGCTCTGATAATGCACTATTACTTTAAATATTATAAATTTCGTGCACTCACATCATATTTAAAGTAATAGCACATTATCGGAGTTCGACTTCCATCTAATAATTTCAATATTTTAAGCACTTTATAATAGTACTGTAATAGATTTATGCAATAAAGAAGTTCATAATTCACTTAAAATCAGGATTTCCCCATTTTATATACACACATTAAATTTTACAAGATTATAATGTAAATCTGTTCAAACGTTATAGATGCCTACACTATGTATGTTGTTATTTTTGCATTTTAAATCACATTCTATTTTTGCTTTTTAAAAAAAGAGTACATAATCAATTAATCATTTAGTGTCTGCAAGTAATAAATTTTACAAGACTATAATGTAAATCTGTTTAAATGTTATAGATGAAAAATACTATGTATATGTTGTTGTTTTTGCATTTTAAATCACGTTCTATTTTTGCTTTTTATAAAAAGAGTACATAATCAATTAATCATTTAGTGTCCGCAAGTTTATTTTTAAAAGGAGAGTAACAGCGGTGGACACAATTAAATTTGACAATTAAAATCTGATTTTTAATTGTAATTAACAATTTAAAAATTACGTAACGTGATCTTAAATTAATGTGATTTGAAGCGATGAAATTTGATTTTTAAATGGAATTGAAAATTAAAAAATTAAAGACAAAAATAAGAATTTAATTTTTTGTTAGTTTTAATTACATTTTGCTCAACAGTGGTGAGTCGCGTGTCTTTTATTATCATAAGTCCAAGTTCTTATTTTTATTTTAAACTTTTAGTTTACTCTAATGGAGAGGAAAAAAACACCCAGGAAAATGAATTTCTTTGGAAACAAAAATATCAATTTTAGATGCTTAGCGAAATGGAAGCACCAACAGTGATTGGAAAATGTTTATTTGTATTTCCTCTTTGACTTCGTTTAAGGAGAAGTACATCACATCACATCATGATGAATCATGATGTCCCAAATAGCGATAATAATTAAAATACCATACATGTATGAAAAAAATGTAAAATTATGCATAAAAATATATTGTTTTGAATAAAATTAAATACTGTAGTTAATAAAAAAAAGTTTGTCTTGTATCAATTTTTTTCAAATTTGAAATTTTTTATAGTCATATTTTATTTTCTTATTTTTTTTTTTATGCGAATTTTAAAGTAATTTTACATTGTTGCTTTGCTTTTATGCGATTTTTGGAAAATTAGAGTGCATTATCCCCATTTTTCAAGGTAAGGTAAGTCTATTTTTGTGTGATTTCTTTTATGCGCATTTTCTGAGGAACCTATCTACCACATAAAATGAGACCCAGGGTGTGTATATATATATATATATATATATATATATATATTATGCTCCTTTAATTATATGGTACAAATATATTGGCATTTGGTAAGATATTTAAAAACTAAAATAAAAAAAAAGTAATTAGTGATGCTTTAAAAGAAAAACATTTTTATATATTTTTTACAGATTAGTATAATTTATTTTTCAAAATGTACAATGAAAGTTAAAATTGTCGTTCATATTTTTTTTAATGTAATTAAAAATGAAAGTTAAAATTAGTAAGAACAAAAGACACAAATTACCAATCTAGATAAGCTAAAAGAGAAAATATTTTAGCTAATTAAAGATAGCAAAATTATGCTAAAAAAATAAAGACTTTGTAACGTAAATTTTATAAAGAATGTACAAGATTATCAATGTATATTTTGACAAACAAAAGGTATGCACAGAAATCTAAGAGGCCAGTTTAATCATCTTGTTTTGTCTGTTTTTCCTATGGTCAGTCCTGGATGACAAGAATATATCAGGATCACCCTACACTGAAATAATTCTGCATGTTGGAGTGAGCCGGAGCTTTGCTGACATTGTCCCTGAAGATGGACACCAGAAAAGCTTTCATGACTGACCAGTAGAATAGACCACATGATCAACTTATAACTGATGGCCAAGCTCATTCTCCCCACAAAAAAAACTATGCATAGTAATCCCTACAAGTTTTGTGAACTCACTAAACTTACCAGTAAGTTAAGATTAACCATTCCTGATTGTGACAAAATTAAGCATTTGCAAACAATTCTTAAAAATTTGCTTATAATAGGATCCTGATATAGACTTTAATTTTATTGTTCAAGAGACTCTCGTTTACCCAAGAACTTTAATTAATTGTTTAACCATTATTTTTTTATTAATGGATTCACATCTGGATTAGCATGCATTCTCTCCAGTTTTATTTAATTAGGTACATTTATCGTTGAAAACATTTTAATCTGTTAGAATAAAAATATTTATTTCTAATATCAACTTTTCATTTGTACATTATTAATAGTAGTTATTAATGTTTCTTAGAATTTATTAATATTAATTTAGTGAGATTTGAAAATATAATTTACCTTTACCAATATGTGTTGAATAAGCTCCAGGAATAATAATATCTAGAAAATAATTCTAGTTATGGTATAATCATAATACCGATTCTTTTAAAAACATTTTTCTTTTTAATTTGCGAGACATGATGTGACAGATTTCAGTGGATTCTTATATGAATCCTGGTGCCGTGATAAAATAAATAAAGCTGATTTCATCGATAGTGTAAATCATAACAATTACTAGGTAGAGTTGATCAGGAAATATAGTTATGTTTTTAGAAATAGGAATGAAAACTTTCTTTTTTTTGCATAAGCTTGATCAACTCACCAGTTTGGTTGCATATAGAGGCCTAACAAGACGGTGGGGAAAAACTGGAAAACATTACTAATATGTATATATATAAAACAAAAAAGAAGATTGAAATGTAGTCTTACCATACTGATATATGATAATTTAATAAAAATATTTTTAAATAATATTTGAATAACAGAAAAATTTTCTATTTGTACAATTTATTCTGGACATGGCACAAATAGTATATAGGTTCATATGAATATCATTAATTATTGTCACACAATATATAGTATAACCTTATATTGTTTTATATTATAATTTAAGTCGAAAAATTGCTTTCTTAAACAAGTAATAACATATAGCAGAATAGACTAATACCAACATTTCTGAATTATTGTCACACCTCGATGGCAAGCAATGGTATAATTTCTTTAAACTTAAGATTTGATTAAAAAATTGCTTCCATTTAGGAGATGGAAAAATGACAGTGTGAGAAAATATCAGCAAAGTGATCTGAAAGTAGCAGTTATGTAACATTCTATGACGAGATGGAACAAATATATGCTTCATTTTATTATTTTTACATAAAAAAGGTTACTGCACCAACGCATGCATTGACAATTTTTAATTTTAAAAAAATTAAGAAAACATAAAATATTATATATATAAAAATGTTGAACACATATTAAAATGTAATTATTGTAATGAATAATATTTCCATTGTTTATAGAGATCGCACATCACTGTTTTTATTTTAATATTCTCTCTCATCTATATATATGTTCTATAAGGTGAAATACCTAATTGAGTTTATTTTGATTATTATTTAAGAAAAACATTTTTTTATGTAATAATAGACAAAAAAAAAAAAAACTGAAATAAAAGTTGGAAAAAAGATAATCAAAATTAATGAGCGGCTTTTAGTTTTCAATCTAAAATGAATTTGTGTCAAGGGAAAAATTAACCGTATGTTTTGACGTGTAACATTCAATTGCAGTCATAATGCGCTGGTTCAAATATCACACACATATATATATATAATATTAGTAAATGCATTGAAAATAATTGTAATAAATGAGAAGCGTATTTTAGCACTCTCTAGATAAAAATAGATTATTTATTTAATTTTGTTTTTAAAAAAATAAGTAATATTTTACAGTTAGTGTAGGTAAAAAATGTGCGTAAATACACTATTTATATATACATGCAATACATACTAACGTATTATTTCTAGTTATTTTGAATGAATTTGATTTACCAGAACTATTTCCCGATATAACATGCTGTCCTGATCTTTGTTTTGATTTATTAGCAATAGTGAAAATAATGTTCTACCAATATTCAAAGAAATGGTACTCGTATCAAATCTAACGAGGTTATTTGTGAACTGATGAGGATGAATATTATATAAAAATTGAACTGAATATTGAAATATAATTACTAATATTTTATTTACATTATATATATTTATACTGAAAAAAAAAACATCTATAAATGTTGTAACAGCAATCAAAACTCTATCATGTCCCCTAAGTACCTGATGGTATGGGAATTAACATGTTAAGCATAACTGTGCAAACTCACTCAGGAGATTGAATTATAATATAATTACTCTTTGAATGAGTGAATTGCGCTAACTACTTCCCATTTATCCCAATATTTATCTCGGGAAAGAAAATAAATTTTGGCATATTTTAATATGTGGATCTTAATGATTATATATAAATAAGTTCTATAATTAATTTGTAATAATTGACAATAAATTTAATGAATGAAATAATGCAAACCAAATTATAGCAATATTAATACTAAAGTATTAACATTTTTTTCTAAGTAATAATTCTTTTCTCTTTTATATTTCTTTCTTAATGTATCGCCCGTATTTTAATTAATGTGAATAATCTCTATTTATTCTTAATGATCTGAACGCATGTGTAGATGTTTATATATATGCTATGCGATAAAACATATCTAAATAGAAAGAAATAAAAATCAATGCATTACGAAACTTATACATATTTATCTTTAACATATAGCAGGATGTATTATTTAAATTTATTAGCGAAAATAATGATTAAATAATATTACACTTTACAAAAAAATAAACAACTTCGTACAAATAAAAGAAATGTGTTTATAATTTAAAATAAATATTGACAAATTTTACAACTGACTTTTCTGCTTGTATTACGTAAATCTCACAACATAAAGCATATTTACAAATTTTTTATGTATTATACAAAATAAAACCAAACCATTTATTAAAAATTTATTTTTCAGATAGTCATTTATATTCAAATTTAAATGATAATGAAAGTTTTATATAATTTCAAAAAAGAATTGAGTAAAAATTTTCAGGAGGCACATTAGTTAGACTATTGGTTCTATGTTTTATTTTTTCATATCTCATGCTTATTAATTAAATAATGAAGTTATATACATTGATTATATTTGTCAACTACTGAGAACTTCCGACAATGCTGTGAGAGAAGACTTTATTATATATCTTTATTTGGTGATGTTTTCTAATATTAAAAAAATAATCAACCAAAATAAGTTTATTTATAATCTACCAATCCACAATATGTTTTCAAATATACAATTTCCTTACATTTTAATTTTTATTGAAGACTATTTATCCCTTTTATTTGGCAGTAACAAAACAATCTTACAAAGTATTTTAAAACAATCGATTCTTTATTATCTCTTTCTATTATATACGTTTATTATTTTAGCTCTTTCTAAAACAACAAATTATTATCTTATGATCTTTCTCATTTTCATCTTTCAAAGAGATCTTCCACAATTATATGTTGAAGTACTGCTTAAACACATTATAGAATGATATTATTTATAAAACACTTAATTATACAGATTATATTTGCATTGTTTAATGAATTAATGTATGGCTATAGAACTCACTCTTTTAGTTTGAGTACTCTTTATAGAATGACAGCTACAATCAAGAAGAAATCAAGTTTTGCACGTATTTTATCTATCCTTTCTTTTATGCTTTTACCACTGAAGAAGAAACATGCTGTTCTACCTGATTTTTTAATCCGTAAATTTATCTATAGTATATTGTAGTCCAATTTTACAATTTTTTATTGATTATAATTGATATGTTATATATTTTATTCATTTCAATAAAAATAAGATTTCTAGTGCATGTTTGAAAAAGTTGTGAATATTTTATTATTTTTTAAAATTATGCAAATATTTCTATTCCTTCTAACTGATATTTTAAATATTTATATATATGTACTACAATATATTTCAGTAAGTAAATAAATAAAATCAAGAAATAAATAATTTTTTTTTTCAACAGTAGATTTTGAAAAATACATATGTTTGCCTTTTTGTCTAAATTTCAATCTAATGATAAATCATAAACCAGACTCGCAAAGAATCATTGAAATGAACTTGCAAATATGCCTATCTTTATCTTTTTGTCATTTTTTGTTTGAAAAATAGATTAGCACCAATAAGAAAAAGGTGGGCGGTATTTGCAAATTTATTCAAATAATTCATTAATAATAGTGTTTTCAAATTTGGTTATGCTATAATGACTATTCCTGTAGTGCAGTTTTCAGTACATCACTCCACACAAGGTAGGGATTGGTTCCTATCCTCTCTTAACACCTTGTGAAACGGTGTATCATATATATATATATTGAAACGGTTGTCTTCAAGTCCCTCACCGTTTCACCAACCATCCTAATAACCCACTCGTCTGTGCTAAGTTCAAACCTGTTTAATAAGTCTAAATTAAGATTTGTAAGCTAAAAATTGCAATCACGGCTATATAAACAGCATTATATACGCACATATGAAAGAACGCTATAAGTGAATAGTATTGCCAGAGTTATAGCATATAATTTTATCGCGTAATATTTTTAAACAGTAATAATGTAGCGTCAATTTATTAATTTATTACTTAAATTCGTATGTGGGAATATAATCCACCTATATTGAATATACATATATAGCATAGTGGCGTGATTAAAATATTTATTAAATTTTAAGTTTCATTTTTATTATAAACCAATTTAATGTAAAAACACATTGAAAGGGTGATTGATTGCAAATGCGCTGACAAGTTTCTTTTTAAAAAGAAAAAAGATTTTTTTTCTAAAAATAAAAGTATTTTCGGAGAATTAAAAGTTTAGTAAAGTTTTTGCTGTAAACAATTGTATCAGTATATGCCACACCTGCCTTAGGTTTCTAAAAAGAAAAGCCAATTTTAAAATAATCTAGCTAATTGATTCTAAATTATTTTGGAGACCTCGCTAATTAAAAATATGTTTACAGCAGGGATTTTACACATCAATTATAAAATCAGAACAAAATTCCTGACTAATTAAAAATAAAATCTAATATCGGATTAAACTGATTAAAATTCGATTTAATTAAAAGTTGATAATCAGAGAAAAGTTATAACACCTAAAAGGAATGTCAGCATGTTTGAAGTCAACCACTAATTTCATAAGCAAATTAAAAATTTTGTAATCTTGATGGAGATGAAATTCCAAGGTGTGTGGGATGATAAGGCGATCATTTAAAAAGGCCATGTAAAGTGGAGGAGCCATCTTAGATCTTTACTTTTTTGAAACCTTGACAGCTTTGAATCTTTGAAATCTTTACCACTTGAATGCTACATCTGTGAAGTTTTGCCTTCTTTGATCATCGTTAAGCTTTGGAATCCAGCGTGTATCCTGAACCAAAAGCAACCGTGAACATTTTGACATCCAGTTAAGACAATAATTTTTATATCTGTGCGAGAGAAAATGTCGGGCTAAAACAGGCAGCCTTGGCTAAGCTCCAGAGTGAAGGCGATGGGCCTTTACTTCCATCCAAAAACCACCATCACCAGTATGCTGCCATAACAGCTCCGCTCTAACCGTGGGAAGAAGATGATGCCGCAAGCCGCCACAAAGACTCCCGTAACTCCAGCTCAAGTACTACAAGATGACCGGTAACCTCACCATTTCTAACTGCAGTTCAATATATTAATTTTCCTTTAAGTCTAGACTTATAAAATGTATTTTAATTCTAAAATCTTGAATTCAAGTAAATTGCTAAATGTAAAATTTTATTCTTAAATTTAATTATATAATTCTGACCTACTTTCTAATGTTTCCTAACTAAATGATTTTAATAATTTTATTTTCAATTTTCTCACTGCAGTTGTGACTATGGTTTCTTTATTTTTTATTTTAAAATATAAATTATATGCTAATGCCTCGAAACAGCGGGCATTCAATATTAATAATAGAGAGGAGAGAATGACCCCTCTTCATTTAATAATTATTTATCGTAGCTTAATGCACGCTGTTTCGAAACCCTCTTAAATAACTGTTAAGAATTGGCTATGTGCTGATTATCATTTTGACCTTGATTATTTAATTATTTGTTGGCAATTTTAAAATGGGAATCTTGTTTTAACCCAAAGTAAATTTCAATTTAATTTTCACTAAGCAATATCCAAGCCTTGAATAAGTATATTTGTTATTTATTTCATTTTGTAAAAGCCCTCCAAATATATTTTTTTCCCTTTTTTTGTTTTTATTAATTAATCGCATAATCAAATGTGTTATTTGAGATTGAAACTAGAAAGCAAAGAATATTTAAAAGTACGCCCACTGATAGCATATGATATTAAAAATGCTATATTAGAGTTGGCGCTAATGATTCCACTGATTAGCTATCGTTCTCGTGGCTAAATATTAAATTATTTCAACTCTTTTGCTTGGCGGATGTGATAATTTTATTATACATTTAAACTTTCTCGTTATGTTGCATTTTTCTTTAAGATGGGACTCGGAACGGCCATCCCTCTTACACTCCTTGGGTCGCACACGAATAAGACCTGACGTCAAATTCCAGGCAATAGTGTTAGCTACCCCAACCCTCTTTAGCAGCATGGCGATCGGTCATAGGGCTCCAGTGTTGATCACAAAACCCTAAATATTAATCCATCCACAGAGCAACATTTATTATAACTGTTTACCAGCGCTATAGCACATTGGTTCTTTTGGTTGCCAACTCTTCCTCCCTTAAATTAAGTTTCAGCCATTGTCTGACATATTCAAGAGCTAGTTTCGGTCTCATGTACAATAGTTTGAAATAATAATATTATAGATAAATTTGACTTTAAATGTTTCACATATATGAGAAAACAAGGCTTCGTCTGATTGCTTAGCTGAAAACCATGGAATAAGAGGGATTAGCATAATCTGCCCCATAGCTACAATGCAGTGACTGATCAATAAGATAATAAAGCAAATGATGAAAACAATATTTAACTTCATCAAATAAAATAACAAATGTAAAATAATTTTAATTGTAAGGAGAGAAAGTTAAAGCGCTCTCCAAAATGTTAGATGCTACGCGCATTTTAATTGTAAAATGCAAGAATAATATAGATAAAATCGTCAAATTTAATCTGCAAAAATAAACATACAATTTAATAAATTACTCTGATCTCGATCTTATTTATTTCAATCCAATTCAAAATTCTCTATATTATATATGTGATTTCCGATGCATTAATTAGTTTTAAATATATACAGTTAATAAATTCCATTTTTTTTTGTTATGAGTCTCATTGCTTCTCCGTGACCTATGTCGGCCGTGTGGAAAGAGGTATACTACATGTAAGTTCAAGGTGGTCATTCGTAGGGTCTTGAGTCTTGGAATCCTGGCTTACGAGTTGAAGTGCGGTCAGACTCGGGATGTTACAGTCCTAGTCTGGTCAGCTTCGGTCTCTTTTGCTTGGATTCTGAATTCTGTTAAGCGAATGTACAAACTTGACTGTTACAATATATATATATATATATGACCAAAGACATATGAAAAAGAACCAATCCCTACATTGTGTAGAGTGGTGTAGTAAAAATTGCACTACAGAAATATCATTCATTATTGGATAATGTCTAGTCTAATGAATGATTACTAAAATTATTGGTTACGCTATGTTTTGATTTATATTATCAGCATTATATCATTGATAAGAAGGCTTGTTAAAATTATTAAAATTCTGCCTAATATATATAGAAATTTATATAACATTGCAACACTAACCAAAAACAAAAATTTAGTAAAATTCTTTCACAACCATGATTTCATCTATTAACAAATAAATCTTTTCAAATGAAATTCAATATAAAAACACACAACATATATATATATATATATATATATATATACACACATACATACAAAATAAAATAGCCTTCCCATGTTTTACTTCAAAAACCAACTTCCTCTACAGGTAATTTTGAATAGGCAATTACTTGAGAGAGAAACATTTCGTTTACTTTCAAAGCAAATAGAACTTCTTAAAAATGAGTAAAAATGAATGGTGTTATCCTATTAAAAAAACAAAAGTGGCAATTTTGCATTATTAAATAATAGTGAATTTAAAAATAAAGTTTTTTTAGAATTAAATATCGGAAGTATCCTACTTAAATTCTGATTCTAGTAAGAAACTAAAATCTTAAGTTAAATGAAATGATGAAAATTATAGGAAATAGAACAATGAAAATAAACAGAAATAAGTAATTAAACATTTTTATTTAGCCTTCATTGTAAAAAAATATAACAAAAACATTATTTGAAAAATCTTTATGTTTAAAACATATTTCATTAAAACATGAATTTATTTTAATAAAATCTCTCTTTAAAATATTAAAGTTCATCTTATAATTATTTATAAATATAAAAAAAAATTAGAATTACTATTGCAGAAATTATATCCAGTTTGTTTTCTGTGTGACACCAGGGAATTTTTAGTTGACCAATTTTCTGCTAAAAAGCTACTATATTCAAGTAAAATCTAAATGTAAATATCATAAGCTTATATAAAAATAAATATTTAATAAATTTACAAAAATATAAACAATAAAAAGTTAACATATATACATTTGTTTTTGGTTTTATGAGTACAAGGAGCAATGTTGTACAAGTACATTAATGTACTTTTGCTTACACATCATGAATACATTCTTATTATTTCTAATCAGTTCTAAACTTTTTTATTGTTCTACTGATTCCCAGCAGCTACAGACATCTAAGTACTTTAATTAGAATGAATAAATAAAGCACAGCCATTTTTCATTTAAAACTTGTATTGTTAAATGCTCAGAATGAATTGATCCATTAAAAACATAAATTATAGAGACTGCAGTATCAATGGATAGCTACCATAACAATCAATTAACAGGTTAAATATTCTGATGTTTTCTCCCATTTGTGTTCCACTTGGTTAACATTTTTTATAGAAATTGTCCTTTTTTCATGCAGTGTAGTGTGAAAATGCTTTGCTAAATATATAAAAATATTACAACAGAGATTAAATATATTAAATGAAATTAAGTAAATTGAGTACACTTGCAATGTACATGGATCATAATCATATATATGATAAAAAATGAAATACTTTATTGCTTAAGAATTTGCAAAACATTAAGTATAAAAAGTGATAGAACTGAGTCCGAATTTTTGGATTTTAAGCTCCAAAATCTATTATTCTACTATAGTACCCTGTCATGCAGGGCTATTGAAAAATGATTAATATGTATTAAATAAAAAGTGAATTAGCCTGCATATATTTCAGAAATAATAATGGTCAAGAAGTGTTATTTTTATTAAAGTGAAAAATTAATAAATAAGTGGGAAAACAGATTATTAAGATAGGAAGAAAAAAGTAAAAGTAGGAATTCAATTGATGGAGAAGGATAAAAAATAGGAAGGGGGGAATTAAGAATACATTTTAATAATCAATATGGAGAATATTTTAGAATGGAAATGTAACAATCAAATTAAACAAAGAAATTAGCTTTCCATGAATATAACTTTTTTTTTAGAGTTAAAAAAATAATTTTCAACCTTCCATATTTATACTGACTTTATCTTTAGATAATAGAAATGATTAGGTTAATGAATGAAGCATTTGTTTTTAATTTTACTTTGATTCCTAACATCTGCCTTTTTACTGATAATGTTGCTAATACTATCTTTCTGATTTGTCTCCTGTAATTCTACTTACTCATTCTTTCTTAACTTTTTTATATTATTCACTCTGATATACATTTTAATTTTTAATATCTCTCAACTTTTTTATACGCTATTTATATTTGAAAACATTCACTTAACAAAGCATTTACATCTTCAAAAAATAAACACATATATTTTTTAAATGCTTTTATTTAAGTGAAAATTATGTTTGTTTGTTCATGTTAACTTTTGTAATCAATTTTTAACATACTTCTATCAAAGTGATGTCCTTCAAATTTTATTCATGTGTTAAAAATTGATGAAAATTCAATATGAAAATAAAATATTTTAGTGTCATTCCAATTGTTTTATTAGTATAATGGCATTGGCAGGCTGAATTTTAAATACACTGATATCAATTCAGTAAATTTTCAGTGAAGCATACAAGTGGATGGTATATTATTTTAAATAAAGTTTAACTAAAAAGTGTTAATGGGAAATGAAAATAGAAATAAAAATAAATCTTAATTTTTCTTGATTGTAAAAATTGTTTTTTTTTAAAGAAATGAACTTTTATTTTCTTTTGATTGTGAAAGTTTTCTTTTTTTAAAAAATCTATTTTTATAAACAAATCAATTTTTGACTGCATGCAAATTTCTTTCAAATATTACAGAGTCTTCAGCATTGTTTTCATTTTTAATTTTAGATAAAAATAATTACAAAAAATATCTGATTACTAAAGAGTTAGAAATAATATATATATAATATAATAAACATTTTTATTTACTAGTCAAAATAAGAGTCATAGATCACATGATCCCATCTCTTAAGCTTGTAAGCTATAAACAATGAGGATTGCCAATTCCTCAACCAGCTTTGTGATAAATGCTTAGCCAGAGCCAGCACTTAAAATATTTCTGTTTGAATATTAAAAAGTAAAAAAAATATTTTGTAATAAATGCTTTGTTTAATTTCCACTAAAAAGTCAAAAATAATTTTCTTTAACTACAATATGAGCTTTATATTTAACTTGAAATAAAAGTGTGGGATATATAGAAATGATTTAATATAATTTTTAAGTTAAGTATAAAAACACAAATAGTGATTGAAAAAAAAAATTATTTTTGGATTTTGTGGGCACATTAAATCAAAGTGTTTTTATTATAAAATCTATATTGTAACCTCAAAAGCACTGTAGTTCATCGGCAACAAACTGGTCAACCATAACACAAACTGACTATAAACTTATGGATGGCTATTTCTAAATAAATTCAACCAGGTAAGATCACATCAGTATTAGGCTACTGTCAAATATAACAATTAATCTGCCTTTTGTAATCTCAGGATTATTAATAAAGATTATCCAATGAATAAATTTAAATATATTTTTTATCTCAGATTCTAATCCTATAAGTGATTGTATCCTAAAGAACAATATGATATTATCCAGTCTTTTGATAATATTTTAATACAATAATTTAAATTTTAATTAGTAATGATGAGATTCTGATATTTAACAATAGCTTTTCTTTTTCAATAATCTAGGATGATACTTATGATGATATGAGTAAAACAGCTATTTTGTTTATACCCAGAAACATTAAACAATTTCTTATAATCCAAATTAAAATAAATAATCTTAACCACAGATGTTACTAACACATTAGCAACATAAACTCTAATACAGTGACTTTTAAAAATAAAATTGTACTCTTATATTTCAAACAATATAATATTTGTGTGTGGTTGAAATTTTCTGATAATGCAGATGATGTTACAGATACAAAGTCCAAATTTAATAATCAAAGCAATATTTTATTAACACTAGAAAATTAATGTAAGTTATTATAATTCTAATAGATTAAAATAATACAGGGATTATAAAGTTTTAATAATAAACTCAAAAACATATTGTAAGCTATGAATAGAGGAAGCTCTCACATCTATCTATTAAGCCAGATTGTCTTTCCAACATGACATAGTAGAAAAAATATTTAATGTATTGACAAATAAATCTTGCCAACAATATTATGATCTTGAATTTAAAGAAAATGCATAATTTCATAAGCCAATATAATATAATTACATAAGTTTAAAATTGGAATATTTTATCATGGTTTTTAAGCATATCAAATATGCATAATATGCATATCAACAGTATCAAAATACTTAAGCTACTCTGATAATATCAAGAGCGTAATAAAGACATGGTTGGTATGTTACATGACTAACATTTTCATTAAGAACATAAAAAAATACAGTAGGTAAAAATGATAAATTAATCTCAAAGTACACATGCATGTATAAGTGCAAATAAACAATTAGGACCATGTTGCTAATCTTAACAGAGTAAAAATAAACATCACAAAAATTTGCCAAAAACATAGAATCTTTGGCTACATGTCATACTTCATTTAAAAAAAAAACATAACTAAGACAATATATGAAAATAGCTCTGACACAATGACTATCTCATATAATAATAGTGAACACATGATGTGAAAAACTGATAAAACATAGAATATTATAATAAAATAATTATTAGGCATATGAATTATGATTTACCAATTAAATATGAAAACATATCAAGTCCAATAATTCATTTATTTATTCTGCATTCTAAACAATTTCATACTAGATGTACATGTTACTTTTGACTACATTACAATGTAAAAAATATTAAGAGAGCTCTAATACTCATATAGCATAAATTATACAATACCATAAGCACCATAAAACATATAAGTAAACTTAAATCTAAAATATTATACTTTTAACCCTTTTATTACTTGAAATGTTCTTAGTTCTAAAATCATTAATTCCAATGCCATTCTCCACAGCACTATAGTTCAAATAATGATTCCATAAAATTGTAGAATATTTTAATAAAATATTCTGAATATTGAACATCATGTAGTCAAAATAATTAGTTAACATCTAAGGCAAATGAGTTAAACATTGACACAAATTACAGCCATATAGGATAAACTAGCACAATATTCTTTAAAGTGGTATGAGGTTTATAATATCATTTTCTTTGGAGCCATATGATTTTTAAAACAAAAAATTTATAGAAAGCACAAAGTAAACATTATAAATAACAAAAGAGCACAGTCTTATTTGAAGCAATATGAAGTTTATACAATAATAGATTGATCGTAGAAAGCAAAGTATTTTTTCATATTTCCATAACAAGCAAAAAAAATATTCCAGTGAGATTTATATAGCATGAATATTTATAAAAAGCAATACAACTTTTGTAGAGAGCTTAATATTATTTAAATTTAAAGCATTATGAATTATAAGAACATTAAAACATTTATAAAAACACATTTATTTTATTTGTCATAGTAAATAAAAAATATCTAGATGTAATATAATATATTTCAGCACGAGTAGTTATTTTCATAATAAGTGAAAATATTCCAATAATAGGTAATATATTTCAACACATATATTTTATCTAATAAGAAAACACACACAGAAAGTCAATCCTTTCATGACATTTTTAAAATATGAGTCATAATTCCTGGAAATTTAATATTTACATTTTTCAATTTTAAACATTAAACAAACATTTCATTTATTCTAAAATTAGCGCAATGCTAATTTTCATGAATATCATTTTTAATGATGAAGATATAATTGTAAAAAAATAATTTACTTCCATAATATGATAAATGCATTTAAAATTTTTAGAGTTATTATTTTAGAGCTGCTTCTATTCTTTTACAATATTCTGCTAATTAGAAAAGTTCAAATCTTATTATAAATAAGGTTTAGCTTAATGAGAATAAGCAAATGCAGTTTATAATTATATATAGAGTATAACTTAGCAATTTATTCAAATAGAGAAGCACAACTTTGGTATTCAAAAATATCAGTAGTCTTAATTTTAAATAAACTTTGAGCATAAATAAACAATGGATCAAAAGTTAATTAATAGTTCATAGCAATATAATTGCATATACCTCTGTGATAATTCCTGGCATGATAAAGTTATGTGATGATTTATCATTTCCTTCCATTAATAACAAGTTGCTTTAAGAATTTCCTTGATGCATACTATTGGAGATCTTGTAGTGTGTCAAAGGGCCATCACAGTGGGCCCTAGCAAGTATTTAACTTAGCTCTTCATGTTTTTAATTTGAAAATAATAAGCAATTATATGGTAGTTGTACTGACTGTGTCATGTGGCCACTAGGTGACACTGTGGTACCATCAACAACTTCCAAGAAGCCTGTAAGTAATAAATTTATATCCAAAAGTCACTTAAATTGACAAATTAAAATGCTATAAGGCAAAGTAAATCAAACAAATCCTTCTAAAATACAAATTAAAAAAAAACAAAAACAAAATATTAAATAAATTACAAAAACAGAAATTGGTGAAAATATGTCAAACACAACACCTCCCAAAGAATGAATAATTCTTCACTTAAATCGACAAATTAAAATGCCTAAGGCAAAATAAATTGACCAAATCCTTCTAAAATACAAATTAAAAAAAACCCCCAAGAAAACGCTATGAAATTCGAATTATACAAAAACAGAAAAGCTTTAATGGTAAAAAAAATTAACAATGGTGGAAGGGGCTTCATTAATGGCAGGAGTTACAAAAACATAATTTCATCAATATTTAGCTTTTAACATTTGCAAATATGCATCTGGGATAAGATTCCAAAGCAGCAATTTATATAAACTAAAAAGAACATTACATGTGAGCTTCTATTTATCAAATTATTTATTCTCTGCTTTGAAATTATAGCATATCATCAAAAATAAGTCAAATGCAAACCTACTCTCCCCACCCCCCAATGAAGAATTTCTAGCCAAAAATCATTGAAATTGATAAATTAAATTGAACAAATCCTTCTAAAATGCAAATTAAAAAAAAAACAAGAAAATGTTATGCATCAAAAATTTGACCAAAAATAAGTAAAATGCAAATACAAAAACAGAAATTGGTGTCTAACTAACAGATATACCCCCCTCCTGCATGAAGAATTAAAACAAAAAAAGGTGATGATCCAGAAAATTTTCAAAAGTGTAATAAATTTCATCAATATTTAAAAAAAAGACTATTTGTAATTATGCCTGTGTGTTATCTAACTAACAGATATAATAATAATTCACAAACCTTAAATACAGACCAATACATATTAAGTAATTTAATATAGATAACAATGAGCACATAGTGATCTGTTGTTATCTCTTAGAATAATTTCAAAACTGATTTATATCAGGAGAGCTACTAATTGTTTTTCCCAAAAATTTATTACATTAATTATTCTCTGCTTTGAAATTATGGCATATCATAACATATGAATTCAAATTTAGAAATGAAATAAAATAATCAGAATAGAACATAGGCATGGCCATAGACTATAGAAAGTTTAAAATAATCATTGATTACAGTTACAAGAAAAATTATTAAAAAGTTATATTTATTGGCAAGAATGTTACAAGTTTTATTTTAACAAAAATTTTAAATAATTGAGAATATTATGGCTTATCATTTAAATAGATTTATAGATATTGCAGAAAAAATATTACCCAATTTTCTTTTAGGCTGACTTACCCAGTATTTGTACTAGTTTTGCAGCACTTACAGGCTCAGTTTGCTGTCATTTGCACTATGATAACTTGATCATCTGCCATGTCCTGCCTTGTTTACAACTCTTCTTTAATTGAAATTATAAAATTTAGCTTTCTATTGTTAAATTTTTTAACTTAGCACTTTTATCAAAGATGATCCCCATGTGAATAACAGCAGATTAAAAAAAAAAGAATTTAATAGAGGATTTGGACTGAATAGTACCTAACAAATAGTTATTTAAAAAAGGTGCAAATTAAAATGTGATGTAAGAGACCTCTCATATATATACTATCCCAATGCAATATAAAATAATAAGTGATTCTTCAGCATTTTGCTAAAGAGAAAATAGTACCATATTTTATGCACACTGGTAATTATATATAAGATACATATTTCATTATGTTTTATTTAAAGAAAGTTGCAAATTGAAATGTGACATATTAGGCCTCTATTACATTAAAAAATATAGGTGCAAGTTTTAGCAAACAATCACTTAAACAAGATAGTTCTGTAAAATATAACATCCCAATGCAACATAAAATACTGAGTAATTCTTCAGCATTTTGCCAAAGAGAAAATATTTTCTTTAAAATATATTTTAATACCATATTCTGTGCACAGTATATATATATGAAAAACAAAAAAAAAACATAAGTTAAAACTTGATAACATTTGTATTTATGACAATAGATGGCATTCTACCAAAAACATCGTCAAGCGTATGTTTGTTACATAAACGTCAGAGCAAGCATAGTGAATGAATGCTTGCTCTGATGTTTATGTAAACAAACATATGCTTGACGATGTTTTTGGTAGAACGCCATCTATTGTCATATATATATAAGATGCATATTTAATTATGTTTTATTTAAAAAAAGTTGTAAATGCACCTATATTTTTTTAATGTGAGAGATCTATTATGTCACATTTTAATTTGCAACTTTTTTAAAATAATTGTTTTCTAGGTACTATTTAGCCACATCTCCTATTAAATTCTTTTTTTAATCTGCTGTTATTCACTTAGGGATCGTCTTTGATAAAAGTGCTAAATTAAAAAATTTAAGAATAGAAAGCTAAATTTTATAATTTTAATTAAAAAAGACATTCAGGACATGGCAGATAATCAAGTCATCATAGGGCAAATGGCAGTGAACTGAGCCTAGATGTGTTGCAAAACTAATATAAATACTGGGCAAGTCAGCCTTGAAGAAAATTGGGTAATATTTTTCCTGCATAATCTATAAATCTATTTAAATTATATGCCATAATATTCTCAATTACTTAAAATTTTTGTTAAAATAAAATCTTGTAACATTCTTGCCAAAAAATATAACTTTTTAATACTTTTTCCTGTAACTGTAATCAATGATTATTTTAAACTTTCTATTTTAAACTTTCTATAATTTATGGGCATGCCTATTTTCTATTCTGATTATTTTATTTCATTTCTAAATTCAAATTCATATGTTATGATATGCCATAATTTCAAAGCAGAGAATAATTAATGTAATAAATTTTTGAGAAAAACAATTAGTAGCTCTGATATAAATCACTGTTTTGAAATTTTTCTAAGAGATAACAACAGATCAGTATGTGCTCATTGTTATCTATATTTAATTACTTAATATGTATTAGTCTGTATTTAAGGTTTGTGAATTATTATTATATCTGTCAGTCAGATAACACACAGGCATATTTGCAAATAGTGTTTTATTTTTTAAATATTGGTGAAATTTAGTACATTTTTGAAAAGTTACTCAGTCACCACTATTTTTTGATTTAATTCTTTGTGTGGGAGGGGGTAGGGTATATCTTTTAGTTAGACATCAATTTCTGTTTTTGTATTTGCATTTTACTTATTATTGATTGAATTCTTGATGCATAGCGTTTTCTTGTGTTTTTTTTTTTTAAATTTGTATTTTAGAAGGATTTGTTCGATTTAATTTGTCAATTTCAGCAATTTTTGGCTAGAAATGCTTTATTGGGAGGAGGTGAGTAGGTTTGCGTTTGTCTTATTTTTGATGATACACTATAATTTCAGAGCAGAGAATAAGTAATTTGATTAATAGAAGCTCTCGTGTAATGGTTCTTTTTAGGTAATATAAATTGTTGCTTTAGAATCTGATCACAGACGCATATTTGCAAATGTTGAAAGCTAAATATTGATGAAATTATGTTTTTGTAACTCCTGCCATTAATGAAGCATCTTCCACCATTGTTAATTTTTTTGACCATTAAAGTTTTTCTGTTTTGGTTGTAATTCGAATTTCATAGCATTTTCTTGTTTTTTTTTTTAAATTTGTATTTTAAAAGAATTTCTTCAATTTATTTTGCCTTAAGCATTTTAATTTGTCAATTTAAGTGAAGAATTCTTCATTCTGGGAGGGGGGTGCATTTGACATATTTTCACCGATTTCTGTTTTTGTAATTCAAATTTTATAGCATTTTTTTTAATTTGTATTTTAGAAGGGTTTATTTGATTTACTTTGCCTTGGACATTTTAATTTGTCAATTTAAGTGACTTTTGAATAGAAATTTATCACTTTCAGGCTTCTTGGCAGTTATTGATGGTACTGCAGCATCACCTAGCAGTCGCATGACACAGTCGATACAACTACCATAAATTAATCCATGATAAGACTAACAAAGAAGTAAAAAGAGAATGATAAATGCACACATGGTCAGATGCTTTTATATAATAAGTCATGTAGTATATAAAGAATCAATGATTGACAATGAAAGCATTAATCAATTAATTAATTAGACCTGAAAACACTTTGTCAAGCAAAAGATTATAAAAATAACTTTCTTTTTAAATAGATTGTCTGGAATTTTAACCAAAAACAAACTAAGATTATATAAAAATTTATAAATATTTATTTAATGATAATTAAATATTGCAAATCAATACATTTATTTAATATTTTAAAACTTTTTCAAAAATCAAAAATAGTATTTGTTGAAAAATCATAATAGAGATTTTAAATTTTTTAAACAGAAAAATATTATAGTTTAATCTTAGTTCTTTTAAATAATGAACTTGAAATGTAATCAATTTCTTTTCAAGTTTTTTACTTTAGTCAAGGTAAATCTCACACATTTACACATACAGAAAAGATCTAAAATATTAAATATACAAAATTAGAGTTGTTTTAAAATAAATTATAGCTAATTTTTAGCCCTATAGAAGGTTCTAGAATATTATTAAACTAATTAAAATATTTGTTTTAAAGCAAAATAAGCATTAACTAAGCTACATTTTAAAATAAGAATAAGCTAAGCATTAATAAGAATATTAAATCTATGAGGTCAAAATATCTATAAGTATAACTTATATTTTTGAAATAATTAAACTCATTTTATTTAAACTTGTCATAAAGAAATATTTAATAATAATGGTTTTGTAACTAATAACTTAATAAATTAAATGATCTACTATGTTCAACATGCACACTGACTTATTTAGCAAAAAATAAATTATATATATATTTTTTAGATATACCAGCATAAAACATAAACATAGTTCTAGATGCAGAACTTAAAGCTATAATATATATATATATATATATATATATATATATATATATATATATATATATATAAAATATAATAGTAACTTACAGTTGT
>JAQFVV010015013.1:0-22036 GCA_028023455.1 Epiperipatus broadwayi | reverse complement strand
TAGTAGTAGTAGTAGGAGTAGGAGTAGTAGTAGTAGGAGTAGGAGTAGTAATTGTTTATTTTTAAAGTTTTTTGTTAGATATGTTGATAATTGTTTGTAGATGATAATGATAGATTGAAAGAAATTGGTAAATGAGTTTAATTATTTTGATCCTTCTATAAAGTATGTTAAAAAAGGGGGGGTTAGATTTTGTAAATTAAACTTTTTAGATTTACTGATGATTAGAAATGTAAAGAATAATAGTTTTGTATGTACTCATTATGTTAAGAGTAAAGTGTTAAGATCTATAATTAAACTTGATAGCAATCAATCTGTACTTTATAAAATAGCAACTTTATAAAACTATTGTTATAGAAATAAAAGATTAATTCTAATGAGATAACTTTGTTAAAAATATTTTATTTAATAGTAATAATATTTTAATTTTGGTACTCATGTATTAGACTGCTATGCCTTTTTATATTTGTAACCATCCACTGATACCTTTCTAATTTTGTGATCTGAACAAGTAATGTGTACACTGGAACTTGTACAAACTTAAAATAATAAATTGATCAAAATGGATCATGTGTACATGATATCTTGCATGATTTACAAAGTTATCAACAGTCTGATTACATATGTGAAAAGGCATAGCAGCTCTAATATTTGACACTAATTGCACTAGATTAAATCTGAAAAAGTACATTTTTAACAATACTAAAAATATAAATTTCACACAAAAAATATTAAATATGATGTACAATTCCCAAATGTTACTTTAAATATGGATATTTAGGCCTGTCATAAAATTACAAAAAAATCACTAAAACAAAAGTGGCAAAAAAACAATAATACTAAAGTATTATTACATCTATATCTAAAATATTAGCATGTCTAAATATTATAACTAAAATATTATATCTATATCTGGCATATTAAAAAATGCTTTAAATGAAATCATACTTATAATGTAATATATAACAGAAATGGTCATGCTGAAACAATTGTTTGTCTGTACTACTCTATATTAAGTGGATAAAATGTTGGTTTAAAATGGACATTTAAAGTGGTTATTTTTTTCAAAATGGAGACTTACTTAACACATGATTCACATGAAAATAGTCATAACCAGAAACTTGCAATTCATATTTTATAGACATTCTAATAATATGAATAAATTGTTGACTATTCTTCCACATTTTGTTTGATGACTTCCATTATAATTTCTGCTGTTCTATCATGAATTCTTATGATGAATTACTCACTGATATCCCTGAATAATGCAACAAACATCCAATGATCCAAAAGAATTTATTTGGTTTGTTGTTTTTTTTGTGCAAAAGACTCTCATCAATATCAATGATTTTGTTAGGGCATACAATTTTGTTTTTTCACTATCATCATAGTGACACAAACTTCCCACATATAGCTATTTCAGTCTATTACAGTTTTGTCTGTTAATCTAAGCTCTGTTTTCTCATTCTATGGATGTTAATTTGTGAGTCCAGCTGTAAATAAATGGGATCACCATCAAAAATGGAATTCTGGAACACTACAATGATTCTAATATTAAATCTCAAATGTTACAATGTCATTACTTGTCTGAAGTGTGGATGTATTTGGCTGCATTGATCACTATTGTGGGCAATGGTCATTATTTTGTACTATTTTTTAAAAAAAAAAAATGTAATATTAATCAGAAAATGGAAAACTAAATTAACAGTGAAATAAAAAACCACTTTGAAAAAAACATGTCCAAATGAAATCTGGACAATAAATGGAAATATAAATTTATCACAAATTATTGGACAAGATTGGATGAGATTATAAGGTTTATTTGACAGGATTGCAAAGTTACACATTTATCATGAATGTGAAAACGTGTAGTATGTCTCCTGCATTGCAGATCTAATAGATAAGTACCATAATTTCTTTGCCATTTAAATTGGCATCTTATAGAATTTCATTTAAAAATAGTAATTGGTTTTGCAATAAAAAAAATTCCTTGGAAAAGGTGTATTACTTTGACTAATTTATTAAATAATACAAACAAGTTTTTTCTAGAAAGATTATTCCTGGAGTAGTGTATATTATCCCTTGTTTTGTAAATAGGTATATGTAAATCAGAATAGTTTGAGCTTAAATGAAAGAATAAAGGTATATAAAATTAGAGTAAAAAATAAATATCTTAGTTCTGCTTTGTATATCCATGAAAAAGTTTCATGTCATATCTTTAATTGATGAGACTAATTTTGTCTTATTTGAATGAAATGACATAAAAAAATAATTAAAGAATCTTTAGTATTAAAATTTTTGATTCTGAAGCAATTAACTTATTTTTTAAAAAAAGTAATATTAAGAATGTATGGGATGTAAGATAAATTGTAGGTACTGTTTATTTTAAATATGTTCTTATTTGATAGCTCTTTACACATGAGAAGTCTGCTTGTATCAGTGAAAGCTTTGATTATGTTTTAGAGTTTATTTTTTGGCTAATCTGGTTAAGTTGTGAATTTGGGCTAAGTCTGATTATTTTATTGACTAATTTGACTATATATATATATATATGTGTGTATGGGGGTGTGTGTGTAATAATATTCTCATTCGATGTCTGTACTTCTTCAAAGCAATATACATAATTGTATAATTGAATATTTATAAATACAGTAATCAGATATATTTTAACATTTTTATCCCCTTAGCAGCACTTTCAATTATCCTAAACGCTTTGAAAGCTTAACTTTCTCACAATTCCATGATCAAATTAATAAATAATTCTAAAGATAAAACCTCATTTATAAAAAAAAATTGTATCATTTATAAATGGATATGTAGGTGTGGTCATGGATATATAGATGAATACAGATATACATTGGGAAAAAAACTAAAGTGCACTTGCTATTGTTAAAAAGAGTTCAGAATCGAATCAAAATTGCAAAGTAGATAATAATATTTCAGCATCTGTTTTTCGTGACCATAATATTTATGCATGTGTTTATGGTTTTAACTTCAATTACAGCAATGTTAAAATATTGCAAATTGAACAAAATAACAACAAAGGAAAAATAAAAGAAGCTATGCTAATACATGGCTTAATTAAGAGGCAGGCATCACGGAATTGTGGGAAGGTTAACCTTCCAAAGTGTTAGTTGACAAAGACTACAGGGATAGTCAAAAGCACTACTAAGTAGATAAATTTTTTAAAATATATCTGATTACTGTATTTATAAACATTCAATTATATATATACACCTTTACCCCACTTAGTGATATTTCGCAATAGCGATCATCATCAATTTGTACCCACTACTTCAATGTACAATCGATTATTCGCTATAACGATTGGGAAAAATAAAATAAAATTTTTTTGGCAGCCACCTTGAATTTTGCATCACTGATGATGTCAGAGATATCTATATTAAATTCATTTTACCCAAAAGCAAAAGTATATTATTGTAATATGTATACAGGTAATGACTTTGCTGTAATGTATACACATACAATATTTTATTCATAAAACACTTAAAATATCTATAATTACTGAATCTATAATACTGTATACATCATATATAATAAATAACACAGCAAATGTTCATCCACTTTTTCTTTTAAAATACGTATATATGTTCTACAATAATATCAACAAATTAAAAATCCTCCTTTTTCTTTTCAAAAACTTTATTTTCTTATCTCAATATTGAACATATACAGTATATATATATTTATATAATACAAAACTCCAACGTTTCAACGTTCATTTGTAATTAAATAATGTAAACGAAAGAGTAATAAAATATAGCAGTGGGAGAGAGATATCCTTGAAAATGACTGTATGAAGATAAACAGTTGGTGTTTTGTATTATATAAATACTGTATATACAGTATATATATATATATATATGTTCAGTATTGAGATAAGAAAATAAAGTTTTTGAAAAGAAAAAGGATTTTTAATTTGTTTATAATACTGTATACATATAAGTGTCGAATGTCTTTAGAAAAATTAAACTTTATTTAAATATAATGTACAGTACTAGGATTATTTAAATAAAGTTTAATTTTTCTAAAGACATTCAACACATATATTAGATGATGAAATACTCCAATATATAAATATCACAAACTTTCAGGAAAACACTAAATCTGAATATTAAACTGCGTGGGTATGTTTCTTATTTATGATATATTATTTTTAGAACACCTGGATAATTATGTAAAAATAGTTATTGATTTTCTAACTTCATTAATAAACATGTTGTTTACACTCAAGTTATTTCAAATCAAAAGAAAAACATTTTAAAATGCAAATGTCAAATTAGAAAAGTTTAAAAAGAAAAACATTGTGTATTTAAAATAAATGTTAATGAGTTTCTTTCTACATGAATGGGAGGGGGGCACTATTAGATTACTAAAAATACTATATTTATTAAGATTCCAAATAAAAGAAAAATAAACCTAGCATATGTTTTTAGAAAATTAGTACAATTGGGGTTTTTTTCTTTTAAAATAAGTTGAACTTTTTTCTAAAGTTGACTGATTTACATCTTTATCTTATTTAAGTCTTTATTTTCAATTAAATAATTTATAATTAAACATTGTTTTTTAATTTTAATAATTTTAAATAAGTAATAAACATAAATACAGTATACAGTAATATGTACTGCAATACAAAATTTTAAATAAGTGCTCTTCAGTATGGATTTTTTTTTCATTACGATGAAAAACTTCTGCAGAATAATATAAAAACTTAAATTCAAATTTAGTTTCTCTTTTTTTTTTTGCTGTACTCTATTTTTTAAACAGTGAAAGTACACTTTTTTTTTCGTAGTGATATAAAATTTTTCTTTTTAAATACTGTACACTGTACTTTATTTGATCATCATGGCCATGAAAAAATCGAGAAAATCTTTAAACTTGGAAACAAAAGTGGATATTTTCTCTCTGGAAAAAGAAGAAAGAAATCATGATATATGTTCATCTATGGGATTATCTGTATCTACTGTTGCTACCATTTTGAAAAACAAAGGCAAAATAAAACAAAGTGCTCATCTAATTGTAAGTGGCTCCAAACTTTCCAAAATCATGAAATCACGGCATTCTCTATTTGAAAAATTAGAAAAATTTCTCCTGCAATGGATCAATTCATGTAATCACCACAGAGTGCCATTATCTTTTTTATTAATTCAGAGAAAAGCAATAAAACTCTTTCAAGATCTTTGACAAAAAGCGATCGATGAGGGAGATGAAAGTGTCAGAGATTTAGATTTTAAAGGCAGTCATGGATGGTTTGATAGATTTTGGAGGTGTGGATACTTACACAATATATAAATTACTGGAGAAGCAGCCTCAGCAGCCAGTACTGCAGCCACAAATTTTCCATCTGAGCTATTAAATATAATACAGGAAGGAGGATATACCATGAAACAAATCTTCAATATTGATTAAACTGGCCTTTTTTGGAAACAAATGCCTTCACGCACATTTATGTCTGAAGAAGAAAGAAAAGCCCCAGGTTACAAGCCAGCCAAGAATCATCTTACTTTATTACTTGGAGGAAATATGGAGGGAGATGTAAAACTGAAGCCACTTCTTGTCTACCATTCTGAAAATCCACATGCATTTAAAGAAATTGAAAAATCATCACTACCTGTTATATGGCGATCTAATAGGAAAGCATGGGTGACAAGAGAAATTTTTATAGATTACATTAAGACTTATCTATCACCTTTCATCACTAAATACTGTAGGAATAGAAATCTTACAGACAAGACTTTGTTACTAATAGACAATGCACCTGGACATCCTACGGACATCTCAGATTATGTAAGCAACATTCAACTCATGTTTTTACCACTGAACACCACATCACTTCTTCAACCTATGGATCAAGGAATCATCACAACCTTCAAGTTATACTATCTTCAACAACTAATGAAGCATCTTGTCGACACTTTGGATATGGACACTGATAACACAATTCCAAATCTCTGGAAAGCCTTCAATATAAAAACAGCTGTTGATTTTATAGGAAATGCATGGAATAAAGTTATTAACACAGCTCTTAAACTTAGATGGAAGCAAGTCTGCCCACAACTCATTACATGCATTGAAGTTGAAAAGGAAACTACTTCAATCATATGCAAAAATATACTTGACTTAACGAAGAAAGCAGGATTTACAGAAGTTGATGATGATAATATTGAAGAGCTTTTGGATTCACACATGGAAGAATTAGATAATGAGAAAATAATACAACTGAATGAAGAAAAAGAAAGCCATGAAGAAAATATAATTGATAAGCCTATAGAGAAAAATCTGGACATCAAGAAATTGAAAAAATTTATTTCATATCATAAGACCATGAACAGCTTTTAGGGTGAATTTGATCCTGATTTGGAATGCAGTATTACATTTTAAAATGCCTTCAGTCAAATAATGAGACATTATAACATTTTGCATGAAAAGAAAATTCAAGAAGCACGTCAACTATCCATTCTAAACTTTTTCTCCAGGGATTCTCATCCATCAACATCGAATGCATCTCCTCCAAAAAAACCAATATCAAGAAAAGATTTAGAAGACAGCAATAGATCTTAGAATGTGCAACTTATAACTCAAAAAATTAAGCTGTTTTTTTTCTTTTTACATATTTATATATGCTGTACATTCATATATAGTACAATGTGTACAGTATGTACATATTTCAAGTGAATATCTGCATAATACAGCATAGTTTACACA
Organism: Epiperipatus broadwayi; assembly: GCA_028023455.1. Taxonomy (NCBI): domain Eukaryota; kingdom Metazoa; phylum Onychophora; class Udeonychophora; order Euonychophora; family Peripatidae; genus Epiperipatus; species Epiperipatus broadwayi. Next base: position 15,313 of record JAQFVV010015013.1, on the reverse strand, counting down.
AGCATATTACATTAAGGGTTTTGGTTTTACATATTTTTATACAATGCATTCAATAAATAATTTTTTAATGTTTTTTATTCCCAAGTTAGTATAATTTTTTAGCTTTAGGAACCAACCAATTTTTTTCCCATAGACCCCCATTATAAATACATATTCTGTATATGATATTCTTGCTTAACGATGAGTTTTGGAGAACCAATTGCCATTGCTAAGTGGGGTAAAGGTGTATATATATATTTGTCTATTCTAACCCTAATTTAATTATAAGGGACTTTAACTTAGACTTTTAAACTCCCTACAGCTATCCCATCTATTTTATATAATTGATACACATGTACAATATACGTGCAAAAAAGGTTAATAATCTCCAAAATACACATTTTGTGCTGGACCAGCACTCATGGGTTGGTACAGATCACCATATCCAACACATATATACAATCACTGTTCAGTTTATATTAATATATCAAATCTTCAATCTTAATGGAAAAGCTTCAGTCTTCCCCACTCTTCAACACTTCAGTCATGCATATCACTGAAAATCCAATGATAAAATGCACAAAACCTTTGACAATGCAATATTATTATCATATCCATGTTGAACTTAAGACAATCTCATCTCTCACATATATAACCATAATTTGTCCATTTAATTATACAGAAGATGGATAGGCAGAACACAGGCTAATTGTATATATGTGTTTGAAGTAGTGATCTGGACCAATTGATGAGTGCTGTTTTAACACAAAATGGATATATTGAAGTCATTTATCATTTCACATGTATGTGTTTATGAGTATCCCATATATAAGATAGATTGGATAGGTATAGAGGGTGTAAAAGTCTGAATTCAAGTCTTTTATACTTATATTAGGTTTAGAAAAGACATTATCTATATATTTAAAAATTACATATTATAACCTAAATTTTGTTCATTCCTATTCTGTATAATTAAATGAATATATTAAAGTCCTATGTGTGAGGGATCAGACTGACTTAAAGTCAACATGGGTGTGACAATGATATTGGCATCATTAAGGACTTTGAGCATTTCATCCTCAGATTTTCAGTGATATGGATGGCTGAAGTGTTGGATAGTGAAGATTAAAACTTGTCAATTACAGTTTGAAGATTTGGTCTTAATATAAACTGAGCCATGATTATATATTGTAATGAGCACATACGACGTTACATTATTTTTTTATTAGTAAACATGACAAAAAAAAAGTTCGCTAATAAAAACTTTTTTTTTTAAGAATTAAAAATTGGAAATTAAAAAAATCATCTTAAACTCATATATATATAAAATCACACAGATAAAAAAAAAATTATTAAAATAAAACTTTATTAAGAATAGAAAAACTAAATCTTTCAACAAAAAGATTTAGAGATAAAAATATATCTTTAAGTTTGGAAAACAAATTAATTGGGTTATTGAAAAATGGAAATGATTGGTTTAATTAGTTAAATATAAACTAACCCTTGGGCATTTAAAATGTATAAGCAAAGGTCAGATAAAAGAGAAAAACAATGGAATCGGACTTCAGCGAAAGGACCATCGCATTGTTGATGTAATGTCAATTGGATCCTAACGTGACATATAAAAGAAAAAGTTTGGAAATAAAATTTTTAGTCAGTAAAGAAAATTTAAAAGAAGACAGAGATGTGTTAAGTTGGAGAGTTGGAGGTGAAGGGATTGAAAGATGCACTTTCAATTCTTTCAGTTGTTATAAAAAAAAGAAAAATGAAACATCGCTTTTCTTATATTGAGGACCATAGGATCATCAGGGGATTTTAACACTAATTCCAAATGGCAAGTAAAGAATAACTAATGAACATTTCTAAAACAGTAAGCATGTTATGAACTTAAATGAATATTCATTTGGAAACACTAAGAACTTTAAAATATCAACTTTCCCAGTATTTAAAAAATAGAAATAGAATCCTATCTGACCAAACTAAATTCTTTATTAATTCTTTTTATTTGATGTATTTCTTTTTTTTTCTTAAATCATTTCCATTTTTTTTTGTTCTTTAAGTTTTATTTATGATTTTTGTTTTGTGATAAATTAAATTATAAAAATGTTAAACTTAAGTCGGGTGTGAATGGCTATATAGATTTGTAAAGTTATAGTAGGGTAGGGTAATCTTAGGTTATTTGTTTTGTAGTTGAATTAGGTCAATGGCTTGGATATATTGGTGTAATTAGTAGATGTAGTATGAGGTTCACTATGGGCAGAATCGCTTTATATGCTGCACACTCTCGTTTTCGCCTATGGAGGGAATTATAAGATAGAGACCGCAGTTCCTTCCTATGGAGTTTTTTTTATTGCTCTTATTGTCAGATAGATGTAGTATTTTTATCTGACGAGAGGCAATTTCTTCTCTAACTATACTGTTCAGATGTCCATTTTTGACAGTATAGTATATTGTGCTGTTGTATTTTCATGCTACATTGAATACATCAATGTATCAAATGGATTGACACCGGTTTGACTGCGAACTTTTGGCCTAAGATTAAATAAAGATAGAATATTTTCTTTTCAAATGCAAATCTATGTAGTCTATTCATACTCGACACTCTAAATAAAAATTCATTAAGTTTAAGTTGGGTATAGATGCTTGCATGGGTTTGTTACTGGTTAATTATGTTTTTGGTTTTCATATGTGATCAAAATATATAGACATTGGTAAATACTGATACCTTACGGTGAGTATCTAAGATGTATTTATGTCAGATGTCTTTTAAGTTATTGGTGTAAATGGGGCATCTTATGATGAATGCCATTGGGTTTCTTATGAATTTCTCTCTGCAATTCCATCAATGACTTTATATTTTGATCATTTATGTTTATTATGGAAATGTTTTTGACCGCGTAATCTGTGTAACCGATCTATACTCAACATTCTAAAACAAACTTTCATAAACCCATCTGTGCGAACTTATAAAAATTAAAATGTAAACTTATAATATTATAAAAATTAAAATGTAAATTTAAATTCTAAAATCAAGTTAAAATCCAAAGTAAAAGTTATTCTAAAATAATGCTAAATTTGATATATGTGTGCATAAATAAATGTTTGTGTGTTAATTTCTGGCAGTGGCTTATTTTATTCTTTTTTAAAAAAATATTCTTAGATAAGAATTTATAAAATATAAATCTCTGCTATTCCATGGAGCTAGTGACAATGGGCTAATGACCGGAATCCACCAAAATATATAAAATAAAATATTTTTTTTTACTTACGTATCTGGCTACTTTATAAATTTTCTAGGTTCAAATGCCTAGTGGCGCCCTGTAGTGCAGACTACGTTAAGCTCCAAATCTCCGGATCGTTATAATATATATATGTGTGTGTATGTATGCTGGAGATAGTAATCTGGACCAACTGATATGTATTTATTGGAGATCATCACATGTATGCGGTCATATGTATCATTTTATAAGATATATTGAATAGTTGTGGAGAGTTTGAAAATCTGAGTTCAAGTCCTTTATAGTCATTGCCATATCAAGCTAATCAGATAAACATAAGTTAACACTATGGCTAATAGGTCAAATATGATTAATACCAGTTCAATAATAACAAGCCACAACTCTAGTTCAGGGTTCAGCTGTTGCTACAGTAATTTAAACCGAGAACACAGAGATACAACAATAATAAACATCATAAACTACAACTAATAAATTTGAAGAGAAAAAATCTCAATTCACTCTTGCACACAAATCATCACGTAACAAGAGTACAATTAATTTCTCTTTTATAATAAATCTCTTCCATTATCCTTTTTCCAACACATTCTGACATCTTTAACTACTTCATCATCCTATTGCCATGATCAGATAGTCATTTAACAAACAGTAAGTTTTGCAAATCTTACTTGGATATATTCTGCCACTTGATATTTCTTCGGTAATAGATATATGAGTTTTTATTTCTAGCTAATAGTATTATGATCGCAGATTTATTTATGAACATGTTGATAAATTAATGGTATTCTAGTGATAAATATGAGCAGACAAGTTAAAGTCTACTTCTTATTGAATAACAATAATAATAATTTAATAAATTATGAAATAATTTAACTGAGACAAAATTGCATTAAACTCTAAATTTGGAATAATATCATCATCTACTAGGAAAACATTCGAATAGCAAGAATGGGAAAAAGATTTTATATCAACTCAAAATAACCATCAACACCACAAAAAATTTATCAAATGGAGATCGACAATAATTAATTATAATACAGTCTCATTTTAATAAATTACAATTCTAAGTATAATGATCACAACGTAAATTAATAACATTTACTACGATGCATTTTCATATCTGCAAATAATTATTAGTTTCAACAGTTTAGTATTCAATTTACGTGTCTGTACCTGGAATAAACATTTGAAGATATTTGCGTAATAAATTGCATAATGTTAAATTTCTGGGAATGGATTTAATTTGAGTACGGAGAACATTATAAAGATACTACTCCAGATTAAATAACAATGACCGTTACAAAGAATAAAAAAACATTTACAATAGTCTTATGCAACTGTTTACGGAGAATATTTTATAATGTCAACATTCCCTATATTAACACATTCCATGACTGAATTACAAATCCGTGACCTATGATGGTATTAAATGGACAAAATATTTGATCGCTTAAAATTATTATAAAATTTTACCCTTTTAATGAAATACCTATTTTATTAACATTAAAAATAATTATTATACGCCATTTATGTAATCATGCTCAACAACAACCATTGTCAATCTACTGAAGGATGAAGGTTTCTCCAGGTTCAATCCATCTTCTCTGATATCTAGCATCTCTTCTCCACATCACCCCTGCACACTTTCTTATTTCATCCATCCATCTCATATGTGGTCTCTTTCTGGGTGTTTTAAAATCTCTTGGATTCCGGTTTGATTTCAATTGTCCATCTATTATCATCTCTTCTAGAAATATGTCCAGCCCAACTCCAGTCTTTTAATTTTTTCAATGAGGTCGGTAATAGCTGTTTGTTCTTTTATCCATAAATTGCATTTTCGATCTCTTCTTGTTACTCACAACATGAATCTCTCCATACTTCTTTGACTGGACTGAAGTCTCAGTATTGCTCTTCTATTAAGTGTCCAAGTCTCAGATCCATAAGTAAAAACTGGTAAAACACATTTATTAAAAACCTTCCTTTTCAAACACAGGCATATTTCCCTTTAGTATCAAGCTATTTCTACCAAAAGCACTCCAACCAAGTTTAATTCTATGATTAATTTTACCCATTATGTATCCATCTGTATTAATAATCTGACCAAGATATTTGTAACTATTAATTTCTTTTAACTAATCATAATCAATCTTTATTTTCATATTTTGATAAAATCCATTAAACATTACTTTAGTCTTTTTTAATATTTATTTTTAGTCCTACTTTCATCTGATAACTACTGCAACATTTCCTGCAGCTATAAATCATTATATGCAAAAACAACTACATCTGCAAAATGTAAATGGCTTAAATAAAACTGCATTTACTTTCACTCCTTTAGTTTCCCATTTTAATCCACAAAATACTTCTTTCAGCACTGAAGTAAAAAGTTTTGGAGATATGGAATCACCCTGTCTTACACCCTTCACGAAGTTGACTTTCCCAATATCATTATGTAATCTAATTGTTGCTGTTGCACTTTTATAAATATTCTTTAAAATATGACAATATCCTGAATTTATACCTTGATGATCCAATGCTGTAATCATTGAAGAAATGTTTATACAATAAAATTCCTTTTCATAATCTGCAAATCCAAAGCATAATGGCAACTCAAATTCATTTGTCGTTTCTATAACTTCTCTTCTCTTAATACCTGGATATGATCTACTCTACTAAAACCATTTTTAAATCCAGTTTGTTTGTTTTTTTGGTTGGTGGAAATCCAATATTTTCTGTAGACGAATTGTAATTATCTTAGTAAAAATTTTGTATAAAACTACTAAAAGGCTGATAGGCCTGTAATTTCTAATATCTTCTGTATCACCTTCTTTAAATATTAATATTAATATTGCACTCTTCCAATCATCTGGTACATCTTTATCATTTAGACATTTGGTATATAACTTTGCTAAAAAAAATTCAATTTCTTCACCTGCTTCTTTTAATATATCAATTATAATTCCATCATTCCCTGGAGCCTTTCCTTCCTTCATTCATTTAATTGCATGTCTCACTTCTTCATTTAAAATTCTGGGAAATTCGTAAGATATAATTTGTATAGGAGGTACTTGTTCTTTTTATTGCTATATATTTTTTAATAAAATTCTTCTATCCATTTTATGATATAATCTCTCTTTTTAGTAATTATTCCATCTTTTTTTCTTATTGCAGATATAATTTTTTTACCAATCCAAAATGCTGTTTTACAAACTAGAGACTTTTATTCTCTTCTACAGCTTCCCTTGCTAGTTCACAGTTATGCTTTATTATAGCATTTTCAACTCTTTTCTGCACCATTTTACAAAATTGGAGCTATTCAAGCCTTTTTGTATATATTCATATTCCTTTTTTTCTTCATAAATTCTCTAGTCTCGGTAGAAATTTTATTGATCAATTGCTGCTTTTTTCTACCAGCTATCTTTGTTGCAGTTTTTAAAAATGTATCAGTTATTTTCATATTAATTTTATTCAAATTTGAATCATGTTCAAAATCTACTAATACTTGAAACCGATTTGTAAGTTCTAATTTAAATTCATTAGAATGTATCTGAAAATCGGAAGTATCAACTCTAAATATTGTTTTTCTTAATACTTTTTGCCTATCTAGTTTTGCATTAAACTTCCTGTGTTAAATTTATTAAGAACATTACAATCTTGAAGTATATATTTTTTGTTAGTCAAAATATAATCCAATTCTGCTGTACCTTCATTTGGATGCTTCCATGTCTATTTCCTTTTAACATTTTTCTCAAAAAAAAAATTCATAATATAAAGTTTTTCTTTTTCTGCAAACTCCACAATTCTATGTCCTCTCTCATTTCTATTACCATAACCAAAATTACCTACACTTTCATCTTTCATTTGTTTACCAATTCTAGCATTAAAGTCTCTGATAACAATTTTAAAATGTTTTCTACTCTAATCAAAAGCCTTTGTACATCCATATAAAAATCTTCTACTACCTCATCACTATGAGAACTTGTTGGGACATAAACCTGGATTATCTCATTTGGTATCTGCTATTAAGTTGTATAACTAATCTTGCCACTCTGTCCGATATACCATCAATCTCCACAATATTGTTCTTCCACTTTTTATTCATAATGAATCCTACTCCACTTATATTTTAAGTATTTGTGCCTTTATAATAGAGTCCATGTAATATAATATAATAAATTATCAATAAATTTGGAATACATGTTATATCTATCTGCATAAATATATGCCTTAACTAATGTTATCATTTTATAATCTATAGCTTTTTCTACTATATTATTTATTTATTTATGGTTTTCCATAATTAAAATTTTATTAACTATACATTATTTACTGAACATTATGATCTTTAATTATCATATTTTGTTTATTAACTTTATGGTTTTGAGCTATCAAAGCTATAATAAAGCTTTAATCATTCCAGAGGTTACATGTATTCACCAGCACACTCGATGTTATATATCCCAACAATGTCTAAAATAAACAACATATAAATCTTACCATTCCAACAGTAACTTGCTTCTGCATGATGATGATCATAGAATACACTGCTTACTTTAGACTAATAATAAATTTTATATTTTTCAATAAATAATTATCAGTTTCATTAATGATTACTGGAAATGTTCAGAAAAACACATTGCACATCAAAAAAACTCTCAACCTACAGTTAGGGAGTTTGTTAACTAGGTCCATGATGAGGATGATGCACTTCAAATAACAAACTTATCAGTGATCGACACCCTAAATCAACCTTTTAAACAATCATAAAAATCGTATATATTTCCAAGAGAAAAAAGCTACTAAAGCAATAAACATGTGGTGGCATGAACCCAGAATACTACCTACTATCTGAAGGCAATAATTTATGTTAGAACATTGTCTCTAGACATATATGATATGGGAATAAACCAACACAAGTATGACCATAAACATGAGAATATCGCTCAAGGAAACTATCAAGACTAAAGGACATAGTGATTCTCAATTTCCTAATAAACTAGAATGTTTCCATGTCATACTAATTTTATAGAAGAACAGCACCATAGCTATAATAAAACTGGAGAAACTCTAACTAATGTGACCATGTTCAACTGCCTTAAATCTAATTTAACATATCTCTATGGTCTCTACAATGAAAGAGACTAATGGCATTGAAAGCTCAGTAAATGATGGTACTTAAAATTTAAGTAAATAAAATAAAAAGTTGTAGTTTATCACCTTGTGTTAATAACGATGATGAAGGCAATGCTAAAGATAGGAAAAGTAGGACTTACCATAGAATAGTAAACCATAGACATGGTAATATTTTAATGACTACCAAATACTGGCACAGTCATTACCCCAAATACAAAATGAAAGTTCTAATCACAAATAAAGGTCCACTAAAAGCTAATGAAGATGAAAATCATTTTATCTGGTATTCATTTTGATTTAATGAGCTATTTATTTCACAAATGACTCATCAGACTTAAAGTATAAGCTGTAATATTAAATAGTATCGACCTAAAACTCACTTGCATAGATTAAATGATTACAGAAGACATTGCTTGGATCATCAAGTTAGCTCATGTATTAGTTTATATGCATACTCATTTAGATATCTATATGAATTTTGACTAAATGTAGTAAGTACATTTTAAATATGTTAAGCATTTATACATGCACAACAAAGAAACAAGAAGTTACTATACTCCATAAACTATGTAATACATATGAAGGCCCATTCACTTTTATTAAGTTATAAACATAAATGCTTAATAAGTCTATAATAAAAATGGGCCTAAAGGAATACGACTCATGATATGGAAACCAAATTACTAGAAGCAGAATAACCCAAATTTTTTGATATAAGTAAATCTTATTAAGACTAAAAATATATTTGAAAAATGAACTCTTAAAAAAAATCATAGTTTTATTTCTAGAACCCTTAAGCAATTATACCGTTATCATAGAAAAGAACTCAGATGACTTTAAGAAGTTATTCCATTTACAAGTGAGTGACAACTAACATGTTTAATGGACACTGAAAAAAATCCAGTCACTCTCTAGATTTAAGAGCAGGGTTGGCATCATTAGACAGACTAAAATAAATTTAGCTGCAGATAATCAGATTTTCCACCAGATGAGCCTTTGGGACACCACTCCAGATAAAATAAATATGATCTTAAGTAACTTAGATCCGATAACACCAAATATATGAACAAAGATACATTGTATATATATAAACAAATATTAGAAAATACAGTACTTAAAAGTTTATTAAAACAAAAAATATGAACATCACTTAGGAGAGCTTTCAACTATCCTAGTAGTCTTTGTCAACTTTCCCATAATTCCATGATCTTAACATTTGTTGTCTGCCTATTGATTAAATCTTGCTTGTATTTATATATTAACATAGTTTCCTTAATTTTTCTTTTATTATTATTTTTTTCAGTTTCCAATATTTTTACATTATTATAATTAAAATCAAAACCATATATATATATATATGATTTATTGTGGTCATAAAAAATGGAAGCTGATAAATTATTACTATTTTTACAAATTTGTTTCATATTTTTAACCGTTTTTAATAATAACAAGTGCTGTTTTGTTCTTTTTTCCAATATGCATCTCAACTCACCTAAATCTCCACTATTACACCCACACATCCATTTGTAAATGATACTATGTTTATTTGTAAATAAGGTTTTATCTATTGTGTTATTTATTAATGTATTTAATATAGGTGGTGCATAAAATGCAATGCCACATACACCTTTATAAATTTTCTTTATGGAACTTGCCTATTGATTTGAAATATATGGTATTGATATCCAAATTTTATTATCAGAAGAATTAACATTATTATTAATATTATTTTTATATTTTTAATTAAAATTTTTAATAGTATAATAAACATGATCATAACTATATTTTTGCATTTATCCTATGAATATTTACAAAGCTTATCATTTCTAAATAAGAAGGACTTTAAACCTGATGTTTTATGTGACATTGGTATTTTTAATTTATATGCAACATATCCTCTTTTTGCTATTGATTTAACTATCATATAATAATCCAATTTATCTTTGTTTCTAATTAGTTTAAGATCCAAAAATTGAACACTCATTAAATGTTCATCTGTTTTAATCCATTTTAAGCCTTTTATATGATTTAATTCATCAAAGAAATTATTAATAGTATTTGGCTTTCCACATACAAAAAACATCATCAACATATTGATTGTATAAAGTAATATTTTTTTGATAACATTCCTTTTTCAAAACATTTTCTTCATATGTAGATATTACAAAATTACATATTTGGGCAACTGTAGGAAGCCCCATTGGCCAGCCATTACTTATTTTATAAAATTCATGCTTAAAATTCACATAAATATTTTTATCAATAAAGTTTAATGTTTCCACAATAAATTTTATTATTTTAATGTTAAAATTTTTGAACTTTAATGCATTAGTAATTATTTCAATAGAAGTCATTCTATCAATTGATCTGTACATTTCACTAACGTCAAAGTTACAAATTACATCACAAATATCAATAACATTATTAATTTTACAAACATGATAAATAATTACTAATGCATTAAAGTTCAAAAATGTTAACGTTAAAATAATAAAATTTATTGTGGAAACATTAAACTTTATTGATAAAAATATTTATGCAAATTTTAAGCATGAATTTTATAAAATGAGTAATGGTTGGCCAATGGGTCTTCCTACAGTTGCCCAAATATGTAATTTTGTAATATCTACATATGAAGGAAATATTTTGAAAAAGGAATGTTATCAAAAAAAATATTACTTTATACAATTGATATGTTGATGTTTTTTTGTATGTGGAATGCCAAATACTATTAATGATTTGTTCGATGAATTAAAAAATATAAAAGGCTTAAAATGAATTAAAACAGATGAACATTTAATGAGTGTTCAATTTTTGGATCTTAAGATAACTAGAAACAAATATAAACTGGATTATTATATAACAGTTAAACCAATAGCAAAAAGATGATATGTTCCATATAAATTAAAAGTACCAATGTCACATAAAATGAGAGGTTTAAAGTCCTTCTTATTTAGAAATGATAATCTTTGTAAATATCCATAGGATAAATGCAAAAATATTGAAATTTATTATAATAAATTGTTAAATGTTGGATATAGTTATGATCATCTTTATTATACTATTAAAAATATTAATTCAAAATATAAAAATAATATTAATAATAAATTTGGATATCAATACCATATATTTTGAATCAACAGGCAAGTTCCATAAAGAAAATTTATAAAGGTATATGTAACATTGCATTTTATGCACCAACTACATTAAATAAATTAATAAATAATGCAAAAGATAAAACCTTATTTACAAAAAAGCATTGTATCATTTAAAAATGGACATGTAAGTGTGGTAATGGATATATAGATGAGTTGAAATGCATATTGGAAAAAAGAGCAAAAAAGCACTTGGTATTATTAAAAAGAGTTCAAAATATGAAACAAAATTGTAAAAATAGTGATAATTTATCAGTTTCTGTTTTTTGACCATAATTAATGATATATATATATATATTATAACGATCCAAAAGAAAGTGAAGATTGAATCTTATCGTAACTGCACTACAAGGGCGCCATCTAGGCATTTGAACCTAGAAAAATTTATATAGTAGGCAGATATGTACTGTTAAGATTCCACTTTATTTAAATATTCAGACCATTAGCCCATTGTCACTAACTCATGGAGATGCAGAGATAATAAATAACTTGTTTAATTGCATCTTAAATATATATAAAAAAATAAAAGCCACTGCCAGTAAATAACAAACAAATATTTATTTACGCACATATAAATTTTGAATCATTTTAAATTTTGAAGAATAAATTTAACATTTTAGATTTTTATATTAACTTTTAATTTTACATTTAAATAGATTGCAATGAGTTTAATATTTTATTTAGAGGGTCGAGTATGAATAGACTACATAGCTCTGCATTTGAAAAGAAAATATTCTTTCCCTTATTTAACCTTAGGCCAAAAGTTCGCAGTCAAACTGGTGTCAATCCATCTGATACATTTAAGTATTCAATGTAGCATGAAAATACAACAGCACATATATACTATACTGTCAGGAATGCAGGAATGGACATCTGAACAGTATAGTTACAGAAGACATTGACTCTTGTCCAATACAGGGATGTTACATCTGTATGGCAAAAAGAACAATAAAATAAAAACTCCACAGGATAGGGCCATGGTCCTTTTTGCTGACTTACAATCCCATCCATAGGCAAAGGGTTTGTGTGGTGTATACAATGATTCTGCACATAGCGAAACTCATACTACATCTATTAATTACACAAATATATCCAATCCATTGACCCAATTCAACTACAAAACGAATAACTTAAGATTACCCTCCCTTAATATAACTTTACAAAACTATATAGCCATTCATGCCCAACTTAAATTTAACATTTAGATATGTTCGCACAGATGAATTTTATACAATTTGTTTTATAATGTTGAGTATAGATCGGCTGCATAGATTCCATGGTTAAAAACATTTCAAAATAAACACAACTGATCAAAATACAAAGTCATTGATAATGTCAATTGCAGAGAGAATACAAGAAACCCCATAGCATTCATCATAAGATGCCACATTGACATCAATGGCCTATATATTCCCATTGAATGTGAAAACCACAACATAATCAATTGTTAATGAATCCATGCAACATCCATACCCAACTTAAATTTCCTCATTTAAAATTTAAACAATAAATACTAATACAAACAAAATAATAAATGGAAATGATTTTTATCAAATGCAAAACATATAAAATTAAACATTATTAATTGATTTGACACATAAGTCAGAGAAAAGTTCTTTTTTTTTAAATTTATATTAACTGATCAAATCTTTAAAGTTCTTAATTACTTCAGATTTTAAAATCGTTCAGTTCAATTGCTTATGGTAGAAGAGTCCAGGTTCCTGTTGGCAATTCCCATGAAGAATTTCATGGAAGACCAGTCTGATATTCTGGAGGTAGCCTTAGCTGGTTCCATTCTGGTATCACAGTTTTTTCATTTTTAAGATAAGTGAGAGAGAATGATGTGTGAGTCCCATTGCCCTTCTCACAAAATCAAACTGGAAACTGACTGGAACTCAATATTTTTCTTTTTATAGTAAATCTCCAGATTGAATGAACAAAGACATCACTAATCCAAATTATCTTTAAGAGCCCCAAGGCTAGCTTGCTTTTCAATTAATAAACAATCATTTCCATTTACAGATTACAGGAATTAATTAATACCTGTTTTTATTTTTACTTATGTTATTTCTTTATTAAAATATTTTTATATTTAAGTCTTGTATTTTTTTATAAAAAAGTATGTTCAAATACTTTTTTTTATTTATAAAAAAAAAACATTTTTAAAGTTTTGCTACTGTGCGAATATATATATATGTTTAACAAACATTTTAGCTTTTATTTTTTTTTAATAGATTTTATTTTTATTTGTGAACTTTAAGATTTTATTTTAAATTAATGTAACAGCATATTTATATATCGTTACAATATATATATATGTTTGGTTTTAATTATAATAATGTAAAAATATTGGAAACTGAAAGAAATAATAATAAAAGAAAAATTAAGGGAGTTATGTTAATATATAAATACAAGCAAGATTTAATCAATACACAGGCAGAAAACATTAAGATTGCAGAATTATGGGAAAGTTGACCTTTCAAAGCATCAATTAACAAAGACTACTACGATAGTTGAAAGTGTTCCTAAGTATCATTTATATTTTTATGGCCACTCTATTTTTATGAAATTTAATATTATATTGTAGATATATGTGTGTATTTCTTATTTACTGCCAAATTTTATTCTGCCACAATTTTAAATATTTTATAGTTGTTTGATTTGCTCTTATATTGTTGTTTTCAGACATTGCTTATTGTTTGATATTTTACTATGCATATTAATTTAGTCAGCTTTTATCAGTGTTTATTGGTTATCTTGCCATCACTTAGTTTGAGATATATATTTGCCTTAGAACATTAGGCTTTATTTGATATAGTATGTTTATTGTGCTTTGCAGAATGGAGATGTTCTCCCATCTGTCACACACTTTATTCCCTGAGTTGATAGTGCTTTCTATTTAGCGATCATTATCACATTATTAGGATACCTAGATCCCTAGAGAGGATCAATACTTTGGTGCATTTTTTTTATGTACTGAGACAAATTCCACATATACATTTCACCTTAGAAGTAGATGTTGGTAGCAACCACATTTTTGCTTAAATTGTTTAGCTCTATGGACCTGGGTTTTGCCTATCACTCATGATGTAATTAAAAAAAAAATTTTCACAGTAGTATTTGAAGTTATTCAGGTATTAGATATGATATGTCAATGATAGGATAGCTATTGAAGAATAAGTTCTTTGGGTTGTATTTTGTTTGTAGCACTTGATTAAGTATAACATTGTCTGTATTGTGCTGCTGTGTTGTTCCAGCTAGCCACAAGCAAACCAACAAAATGTTTATAATTTAAATGCTTATTGTTTAGCACATGGCATAATGACCAATACACATTCACTGTATTTATCTGCACCAACTGGAGTGTTTTTCCAGTGGATTTGTAAATTGTTTAACACTAGATTATTATTATTATTATTATTATTATTATTATTATTATTATTATTATTATTATTATTATTATTATTATTATTATTATTATTATTATTATTATTATTATTATTATTATTATTATTATTATTATTATTATTATTATTATTATTATTATTATTATTATTATTATTATTATTATTATTATTATTATTATTGTTGTTGTTGTTGTTGTTGTTGTTGTTGTTGTTGTTGTTGTTGTTGTTGTTGTTGTTATTATTATTATTATTATTATTATTATTATTATTATTATTATTCAAAGCAAAACTTTATTGAGTCTAAAAAGTTACAGAGTCACATCTAGTAATATATTGATTTTTTTACAAATGAAAAACAAATTACAACTTTCAGTATATAAGTCTTTATCTTTTCTGCATACTT
>JAQFVV010015012.1:0-17500 GCA_028023455.1 Epiperipatus broadwayi | reverse complement strand
TCACTGCTCTAGAATGTATAAAATTAAATTACTTAATATCTAAAGCATATAGAACTGAAAGTTGTGGGAATATAGACTAAAATTCCTACATGCTCGCCAATTATTAGTGGAATATTGATTTATAAATTGAATGTCTAATAAAAATGAATTATTTGAGAAGGTATAACATGTTTAACCAAATTATCGTAATAAAGAAATTAGTAAATATTATATTCTGCTATTTTATTTATTTATATTTTTTGATTAACTACATATTTGAAACGATTTTCGTTTTGATTTCAGTTATCAAGTTTTTTATTAGCAATATATCTGTGATTAATTAATATATTTTAGACTTTAAAATAACAAAAATTTCTAAGAATGTTTTGATTTAAGACTTTTTTTATATATCCTATTCAGTTTGACACAATGGTAGACTGGGAAAACACGGATCCCACATAGTTACGCCATTTTCAGCGCTCAAACTTATAAACTCCTGAGTCGTTAAACTATTCGATTATTTATTTTATTTTTAAATTTAAAACTAAGGGTCAAAATTAAGTTAAAGTAAAAAATTTAAAATACTGCTATTTCTATTTGCGATCTTAGTTTCTACGTACACATAAATTTATATACGGTGCATTTACTTATTAATACAATCACAGTTAACTTACCGTTTTATAATAGATTCAAGTATTAAATGTTAGAAACATGCACAAAAAATAGTTATATTTATAGTATAATTTTTACCAATTTAAATTAATTAATATTTAACGTATTTAATTATTAATTATTTTATTAATGAATTAATGGCGTGGTATCATTTAATATTTAAAAAATAAATTGTAATATTGATTTCTTTAAAGAAATCTAATTGCTGATACGCTATCGAAGCGGAAAAATTTAACAATATAATAACAATATTTAATAATCAGTACATGAAAATTAGTACTAATCGTTCGTTTTAAATAAATTTGTAGTTGCTGCTATTTTTTTAAAGACACACGACTGACAAATTATGGTTGTATTGTTTTCATTTGCATTGATAATTATGAAACTTTATTAATTTCTATTTATTTTACTATCTGTTTTACGACCAATCTTTGTTCTAAGTCTGAGTAAAAATATAGTTAATTTTTTTTATTTAAAAATGTATCGATCTGGGTATAATTTATCTAATTGTACGCTTTTTTTATTAATTCAACCGTGATAGATTAATAAATTTGTTGAAATGATGGAGCGTCTAAAATTGCTGAATAATGATAAAATGCATGTGTAATTTTATAAGATTCAAGGATCATCAAGGGTAGTTCACTCCATTCTAATACATTATGTTTATTTTTTATAAGCTTGAATAATTAAGAATGATAGTGCCGCATAAATCTTTATTGTAGAGGATGTAGGATTCTAAATTAGAATTAATACAATTTATTTCTCTAGCAGCATTCTTTAATTACTTTATACTTCTCAAGTTAATGTCCTGAAATTTAAAAAAAACTTTAAATTGTGGAACCAAAACCCTTTATTTCTATATTTAAATATATCGATACTATGTAAATAATTATATATTTTAATGATTTCAGTTTTATGCTAAATGTAATTCTCTTCTACCTTTTGGTATTGAAAAGTTAATGCCACCAAAACAATACATGACTTTTCAGTTTACTGATGCACCAAAACAGATAAGTTTTGAAATAGTACGGAAATAACTATTCAGGAAGCATATGAGTAATTGGGGATGCTATGTGATGCTTTCTAGATATTAAAATTATTGTGTTGAATTTATTAAGAATATTTATTACCAAAAATATTTGCCATATTTATGATTGGAACTACAATTTAAATATTAATGAACAAGGGCTGGAAAAAGATCTACGATAGACAAAATAACCAACATAAATAGTATGTAATAGCAAAGACTGGATTAAATTATTTTTTCTGAAAGTAAATAGAGTATTATGTGATCTTAATATTTTCAATGAATAGACAAGGAGAAAAATCAGCAAATGGTTCTCAAACACATTAGATGAATGTTTTATTGTAAAACTAATTCCAAGATTAGAAATTAAGTCATTGAATTTGCAACTAATTATATTGTTACTACAATTAAAGCTTATAATGAACAAAAAAGAGTTCGTTATTGTAAAAGGGACTCAAATACAATATCAAGAAAGGATAGAAAATCATTGATATGAACACAATATTTCTCAAATATTTGATTTAAATGATTTGGTTAGACATCGTGTAGAAAATACTTTATTTGAATATGATGCTGATATTGTTTTCCTATATGAAAACATATTAAAATTATCCGTTGATAATCCTTTTATATAGCTTTCACTCCAAAACTACTTTTACAATGCAATTAGCACTAATATATAATTTCTTTGTAAGCATTTAATTGTGGATTATTTTATTTTAGTGGGAATGGTAGATTATATCAAGACATTCAGATTGTATAATAATGTTGAAAAGGTTGTTAAATCATAGGATATTGGAAAGATCAAGATATTATTCCAACTACTATTTTTCTCAATTTCTCACCAAACTCAATTTTATAAAGCAATGTGTTTTTATCTTTTCTTTGTGCCCGATTGCTATTATAATTTAGAGCAAAAAAATAGAAAGCTGACAGTTTTTGAAATCCTAATGGCTTGATTGAATTCTGAATCGTTTTTGCAAAAAAATGTGTTTTTGATGTCATAAAATAGGCAAATTAGTTTAACTCTTTTAGATATAACTGAACAAAAAGTAACTGAAACTCCCAAGGAGTTATATCATGCTTGCAACCCCATTACAACTATCCATTAGCCCAGAAGTCAGCTCAACGTTTCAGACCGGAGATACATTAGAAACATACACTTTGTCAAGCAATTCATATAGCGCATGTGACATTTCAAATTCATATACACATTATTTCTAGAGAAATTGTAATCTTAAATTATTTTTATATAATTTATTTTTCTATTTTTTTTTTTACTAATTATAATTCTACCATACATTACTGAAACATATGATCATTGATATGCGAAAAGATTGGGTGAATAGGTTTTTACCTGATCAGAAGTTCTAGTTAAAATTGTTATAAAAATTGAAATAATTTTAAAGGTGTTTATTAAATATTTTCAAATTTTAACAGAATATTTGCTATATGTGTATCTTGGATTAGTGATAGAAAGTAAGAATAAAAAATTAAAAATTTCTGAAACATTGTTTATCTTAACCTGTTACTGTCATACTTAAACATTATATGAGTCTCTACAATTTAATCCCCTAATATTGCTGAATAACTCTTGCTTTGAACTTTCTTCTAAAATATAGAACTAATTAGATTTTTGAAAAGCAAATACTATTGTAAAAAACATAATTTAATTAGTATTTTATTTTTAATATTATTATATACATTTTTATTTTATTATAATTTAATTTGCTGAAAATAATCCATATTTTTTCAATAACTTTATGTGTTCTAATTCTAAACATATTTATATAAATTCGATAATAATAAATTTGAAACATAAACATAATGAAATAATTTGCACGTAATTTTAATTTATATAAATATCCATTATGAAAGTTTCAAGCTATAAATATTGAGACAGACCTTAAATTATATAAATCAATTACTAATTCAGTTCATTAATATTAGTTATTAGTAAATGTTGCTTTAGGATAGTAAAGTGTTTAGCTGAAAACTCCTCTTTTCATTTTAAATAGGATCTAATGGCTATTTTGTTAAATATTCCTCCATATTTGAACGTTTTACTTTTATAATTAAACTTCTTTTTTTTTTTCTAATATATTGTTAATCTTAACATTATTTATTATAAATTGATAGACATTTAACAAGATAGACATTTTAAAAATTAATATTTGGATTTTTTTGAAAATAATATCAAAACTAAGTTCTTATCTATAGCAATGACCCTTTGAGCATCAATGCATGTAATTGATCTATTCAAAAAGTTAGTTGAACAAAATATTAAATATTTTACTTTTATGTTATTAAAAGAAGAATACCTTTAGACTTTGTTATCATCAAAAAAGTCTAAAGGTTAATAAAATATGTGTTATTAAAATTTTGAAAAGTATTTCTTACCATTTTCACAAAAGTGAATTTATTTTACCCAGTACAAGCTGCTTCCAATTGCATCTTAATTTTTTAAAATTGTCTTTTTAAAAATAAATAAATTTCAATGATAATATAAATGTGGTTTTAATTTCTCCTTATTTGTAAAAATGAAAATACTTAATTGTAAATTATTAGAGAAAAAATATAGTTAGTAATAAATTTGGCTGAACGTTTTCGAGGAACCGTGCCTCATACTCATAGCCTTCGTGAAAATGTACTTGATATATGTAAATGAGAATATTCAAATGAGTTACTGTTAAGTAGCCCATTTTTTCGAAATGTCGAAGCACGTGTCTCTTCTGTTGATTGCATGGATGTCTCTGTTAATGTAGAATGCCTCTTTTATCTTTCTCCTGTAGTCGTTTGGTTCTGAGCATAAAATAACGGGGTTAGCGGGTATGAAATTGTGCCCTGATTGTTTTGTATGTTCAAAAAATGCAGAAGATGTACTGCTGTTCGTATGGGCTCTATTGAAGGTGTACCGATGTTGAGCCAACCTGGTGTTAATTGTGGCTTTCGTTTCCCCATAATATGTGGCGTGGCATCCGGCCTGGGGGCAGGAAATGGAGTACACCACATGTGGGGTGAGTGCTGGATCAATGTAATCTTTGGAGTTATTGATCAACCTATTAGTGTTGGGTGGAGTTCTGAATATTATGCTGAATTTGTTGCTTAAGGTTTTCGTTAGTTTATTGGATATTTTAGGGATGTAGGGGACCGTTATTCTGGGTAGATTGGTGCGAGGCAATTTATCATCTATTGTGCTGTTAAATTTCATGACTTTCCTCCTAATAGTTTTGTATTTGAATCCTGCTGCTAGTAGGTCTTTAATGTAATTGTTTACATTTTCCTTCCTATGTGCTTCATATTTACACAAATGATGGTTTCTAAACAGAAATGCTTTAAGACCTGCGAATTTGTGCAATGCGGGTGATTTAGAATTAGGATGGATGCAGCTACGGATTTCAAATGGTTTAACAAGCATTTTGTAATCTATTGCGTGGCGGTCTCTTGACAAGGAAAGATCAAGATATTTGAGTTCGTTATTGTTTTCATATATGATAGAGAAAAAAATAGTTTGTGATGTATGTTTTGGTTTATAAATAAGACTTTTACAAAAATATTGGATCACAATCTTTAATATGTAAACAAATTGTTGAAAATTACAATTTTTCTTTAGAAATCTATGTTATTTGGTATTTACCTCTTCAGATAACACTCTCAGCCAATGAGAAATTCTCATTTCTACTGATCTAGATCAAATCCCTCTTAGCATTATCTTGTGAATAGGATAGTGTTAATCATGCAAGCATTCATATAATGTTGATATCATCAAATTTTTCCCAAATAATAAGTTAAAGTTGTAACTGCGTGAGGTACAGGAGAAGAAACTGCAGATGTAATGATCACAATGCTATTACAATGCTAAAACCCAAAATCTGTGAGAATTTGATACTGACTTTACCACAAAATGAATTGGAATAATAATAATTGATTCATATAAAGTATTATTTTCAGTATATATAGTTTAGAGATTTCATAATCCAATATATATAAAAGAAATATTTGTACTATTATGCATTTCTATAATGAAAATTAATAATTATAATTATACTTCTCTCTTTCATTTTGATCTAAGATATTAATATAAAAAAGAGTGTTGATATTTCGACTGTAAAAGGCAGATTTTAAATTCACATGCAGTCACAACAATCTGGTTATTAGTTGAGAAGCAACAGTTTTTCATTACAAAATAAATATTAAAACAGGCAAAACTCTCTATATATGTATTGCCACTCAGTGCAAGCCAGAGTAATTAATGCATGCCAGAAGGCTTGTGCATAAAATCCCCATCTATTGCCTGTTCATCCAATATCCCCAGACTAGTTTCTGGTTTGTGGCCTTCATCAGTGAGGAGTGTTGGATCTGAGAGAACTGCACCTAGATCTTAAGATCTTATGCAACCCTTCAGCAACCACCATTTATCATCTACATAACTACAAAACTATGAGACATAAATTGAAAAGACCATAATATTTTCAATCCAAGCACATCAGCTTATGTAGTCATATAGGTCTGAACTCAGTTCAGTACCTACACATTTTGGTATCTTTGGTTCTCTAATAGCCATAGCCACCAGTATCCTATTGGACAGGATTGGTTTAAAACCATTAAACATCACATAATCACCATCCCTTATGCTTGCTCTTAACTGTTATTAAAACAGGCAAAACTCGCTACACATATTGCCACTCAGTGCAAGCCAGAATAATCAGATCAAATGGATCCTCACTGATGAAGTCTACAAGCCATAAACTAGTCTGGGGATATTGGATGCATAGGAACTAGATGGGGATTTTATGCACAAGCCTTCTGGCCTTCATTGATAACTGGCTTGCACTGAGTAGCAATACATATAGAGAGTTTTGCCTGTTTTAATAAAAGTTAAGAGCAAGCATAAGAAATGGTGATCATGTAATGTTTATTGGCTTTAAACCAATTCTGTCCAATAGGATAGTGGTGGCTATGGTTATTAAAAATCAAAGATACCAAAATGTATAAGTACTGAACTGATTTCAGATCTATTTGACTACATAAGCTGATGAGCTTGGATTGAAAATATTATGGTGTTTTCAATTTAAGTTTCATAGTTTTATAGTTAAGTAGAGATAAAAGGAGTGGCTGCTGGAGGGTTGCATTAGATCCTAAGATATAGGTGATGTGCTCTCAGATCAAAGGATCCTCACTGACAAAGGTCACAAGCCAGAAATTAGTCTGGGGATATTGAATGAGTAGGCACTAGATGGGAATTTTATGCACAAACCCTCTGGCATCAATTGCTTTCTCTGGCTCACACTGGAAAAAACCCAGAAACTAGTCTGGTAATATTGGTTGAGTAGGCACTAGATGGCTATTTTATGTACAAGCCATCTGGCATCCATTGCTTACTTTGGCTTGCACTGGTAACAATACACATAGAGAATTTTGCTTGTTTTAATAACAGTTAAGAGCAAGCATAATGATGATCATGTGATGTTTATTGGCTTTAAACATAAATATTGACAGGGATGAATACTATTTCATCAAAATATTGACAAATTTTAAACAAAACTAGTATATGGTATAAGCCAAAAAGATTTTATTCTCATATATATATATATATATATATATATATATATATATATATATAATTATCTGAAAAACAATACAATAATTAATACAATATATAGGATATTAATGCAATATATTATATATATATATATATATATATATATATATATATATATATATATATATATATATATATATATATATATATATATTGTAACCTAGTGTTATTGACACTTGGTTTACTTGGCATTATTTCTGCAGGAAAACAATGCTATTCTTTAAAGAAATAAAAAGATAAAATAACAATAGTAATAATTGATTAATAAAGTATGCTATTCACTCACTTTGGCATGTTTTGGGTGAATAACTAATAGATTTAATAACTCAATGTCATTTTTAAAGAGAGAACATGAATAATTTAATTGAGATATTAATAATTAGAGCAAATTAATATGGTATAAAAGCTAAACAGTAATTGATTTTGGATGGGTAGAGGGGAGAGTGGATGAGTGTCTTATCATAAAGCACAATAACTTCTGGTAATTTCTTTTTGTAAAAAGAAATTAAAATTAAAAAAAAAAAAGAAAAAAAAATAATATTTAAAGAATTATACATCACTGATTGTTAATTTAATGTATTTATTATTATTTTTTTTTATATTGTCAAATTACTTTGTAATCCAGGTAAATAATACTAAAACTATATGATTGTAATAGTTTTTTCCTTTCTTTTGTTTATGTTATAATCAAATGATTATTTTTCTGGAAGAGGTCGCTAAAGTAAAAAAATAAAAAGAAAAAAGAAAAAAAAAAGAAAAATATAGTCGGCTTTTAGTTTTCAAGGAAGGAACATTGCTGAAATTTGGTAACTCAATTTTTTCATTTTATTTTGCAGAAATAAATGTAATCAAAGTAAAATTTTAATAATATAATGTGTGGCTAAAATTTTTTGATAAGATATCCTGATTTTCTTTGCCATCTACCTATTTAAAGACCTTTTATACTTAAAAATTTATTGTCTCATGCTAAAGTTAAAAATGACAGAATTAACTAAAAGAGTCACGAAAAATTATATTATATCTAAATTAAAAAAAAGAAGCGATTTCCAAGAAAAGATTAATTATTTATTAACTTTATGTCATTTATTGATATTTTCTTGGTATAAAAAAAAAAAATAATTGAAAGAAATATTTTGAAACCCAGGAAAATCAACTAGAAACATTTTTGCGCTCTTTCTCAATATTGTCTGCCTTTACAAGTAATGTAGTTACATACGTTAAAATATGTTTTATTCACCAAGAATTGTCTGGAAATAATAATAATGATAAATAAGATTAAATTACGCACCTGTATATTTTTAAAAATATATATATATAAACTTTCTCAGAGTAAATATAGGAAAAGTTATATAGGGGAATTTTTACGGAGAAGTTACCGTTAAAAAAAATTTATAATTCCTAAAGTATGAACAAAACCAAATATCTTAGTGACTTAATGATAAAAATAAATGATATATTATATTATACATCAGTTGGAATTATTAAAACTTCATGTACACGTAAATTGACTGCAGTTATTATCATAATAATCTCTCGGAAAATTGCGCATTTTCGTCCATAAGTAAGCTAGCTAATAAGTATATGTATCGTCAATAAATAAAAAAAATATTGTGTATGTTTATCGTCTATAGTCAAATATTTGTCTATGTTAGAAGTCTATTTTTTTTTCTTGGATCCCAAAATTGTAGTAGTTTAATTCAAGTAAGAATTAATCTTCAATTCTGCTATATTTTTCTTTACCTAATTTATTAAACGCACAAAATAAGAGAAAACTTTTATTTAAAGGAAATAATACCATGCGTTTATTGTTTTTAAACTTGCTTCGTGAAATACGACTAGATAAAGCTCTTCACCTGGACCAATTGCTCAACAAAAAAACATTTTCTAATGAAAGAGTATGCACTTGTTAATTAATGATTGTTTAAAACTAAGTTATAAATTATATGTATTTTTTTTATATCACATAGATTAAAGTCTGTATGGTCAAGTGATATTTAATAGCCTTGTAATGACAAAGGTATGTTTTAATATAATTATTACAGGTTAAGTTGATATTTAACACGAAAGAAAAAAAATCTATAAAATATGTTTTAATTATTACATACAATTGTAGGTAGAAATTTTGTATGTTAGATATGTAAAAGAAAAATATTTAGATATTTAAGGGGTGAAATAAATATTGAAAATTATCAGAAGTAACTAAAAAAAAAAAAATGCTATAACAAAATATTTCTTGTTAAAGTTTTGAAACAAATTTATACTGTATTAATTGAGGAAGTTATTCCTAATTATTCTTAAATAACACATCCACTTTATTTAGTTTAAGATAGTATGCTACCAACTATTTTTGAATGTTCCTTTATTAAAATTAAAATAATTATACTTTTATTCTATGATGTCCATTGATTTCAGATGTTGATCAAAGTATACCCGGTAACATAAGTTTATTATAATCAGTGTATTTACTTATCCTGCCCAGATATAGCATTGGTATATGCTTAATATTCGCATAGGTAATAATTATAATATATTTATTTTGTGGGATGAAAAATGATCTCCCCAAAAGCTTTGTTTTCCATGAGAGGAAGATTTTAAATATAATGTTCAGGTATGTTTATAGCCCAAGTGATCGATTCTCATAGATAGGATGATCAAGAATTTATCTAGCATTTAGTATGCTTCATTCGTTTAAATCCCAGGAGAGGATTGTATTTGGTGTGTGTTCATTGTATGCCCAAGTAAGAGGCAAGAAACCACCAAAATATTTTAATGTAGTAGATTACTCTACAGACCTTCGTGGTTATTCCATATTCCTCATGTGAAAATAAAGATAGCTCCACCATGGAAGGTGTTGATTATTGTGTTTAATTTTGAAAGTTTGGGCAAGATGAAGCTTATATTGGAGGTGTTAGTTCCTCAAGATCCACTTTAGTATAAATAGTGCGTTAGTAACTAGGATCAATATCTGTATTGTGCTGCTAAATATTGCTAGTATTTGACAAGTAAATCAATGGAGAAAGTAATTAAAATTGCGTAATTTAAAATGCTTATTTACTGAAGGAATATTCAAATGCAATATTTAATTCTGGATAGTAATTAAATAATACTCATATTTTAAAATTATATGTATGAATAAAATTTGTTTCATAACTTAAGTTAGCATTAAGTTAAATGTAAGATGGTAAGTGTAACTTCTGATAACTGGCCTATAATTAGAATAGGTTATCCCATTAAAGACCATAGATAAAGTAAATGTATTAGAAATAAATTTAATATTTTGCGTATTGCATATGATTGGATTAATCATTTTTAAAAAAAAAAAAAAAAATGAACAAAAAAAATAGTTAGTCAATAATTTTGAATAAAAGCTTCTACAAGGTTATCAAAATTTAATAAACAATGTATTGGTAATGAAGTGTATTTTTAGTTAATCAATCCATATGATTGCATACAGGAGAAGTAGTAACCTCTAGTCCATAACCAAAAGAGTATACAGATTAATGTCAGTTATATTTTATATTTTGTATTACTATGGGATTATTGAATAAATGTTCATATATTTTTTTTTTTTTTTTGTGATAATAATAAATTATAGTCTTGTTAAAATTTGTTGTAGATTCATTTTTTTTGTTTTTATATGCTAAATATAAGTGTTTTCACAATATTTGCAAAACCTTTTCTTGAGTCCGAAATCATTCCAAATTCTTAAAAACTTAATATACCAGATAAATAAAGTTAAGCAGATCGGAATATGTCATTATATTTTAGTTTAATGATAATTATTTATGGAGTTGAAAACTTAAGACTAAACATTCACCTTTGTATATAAAAATAAAATGAATTTATTCCCAAACCATTAACTTTGGTTGCACATTATTCCATTCCCATTTAGTTAAATTGTCTAAGTAATAAATCTTAGTTATATTATTGTGTTGTCATGGATGATGGAAGGACACAAAAAGCACCCTTGTCTTTTTATTATTCTGACTGAGATTTTGAAAAAAAAAAAAGGCTGTGTTATTCAAAATTATACGTCATTATTGAATAGAATTATCATCTCTTTAAATAATATAGCAGTTGATATGAGAGATGAAGACACATTAAATTTAAGTAAAATAAATATTTCCTATACCCGACCAGAATGCCAGTCATATGCGACAACACAATACTGCCGAGCATTTTTTTACATGAAACAAAGAACCCTGAGATTAATATTATTATAATTATTCTTTAAATTAATAAGTGATCAATTATTGTTGTTATTACAATCGTGGCATGGCTTAAGAGAATTGAATGTACAATTGTATTATATGAAAAGTAATTTAGATCATCTTGGAAAATTAATGGATATGTTGGTTTATTTTGGTTGCCTTAACAACAACCAGAAAAATTAGTGTCATAAGTGCAAATAAATAAACTAATAAACTAAACTAAAAATTTCTAAGTGGGTTAGAAATGGCCGCCCAACTACATGGGCCATCGATGGCTATAGCTGGCCACGAGGAATTTAGTAGACTTTTCTTGAAGTCAATATTAATATTGTTTGCACTTGAATGGATTAGTTATTCATTGATTAAAAATATTTGCCAATAATTAATTGTTTTAGCCATAAGATATTATGTGAATATCTCATATATGATCTAATCTTTTGCCACTGAAAAATAAATAATTAAGTTGTCAGTTTAGGATGTTGTGGTCTGTAGGCAATCCCATAAAACACTGTAATGATTTTATCATTTATGATGATCTGTTTGTCTGGTCTTGTGATTGGCACTTATGCTATATTACATAATATCTAATGATATTTATATGGACCAAGAAGCATGTGAAAAAAAAGCATATTTAGTAGTTAATGTTGGAGCTTTAGGGATATTAAATGTCAGAGCATAGTTTTTGGTGTAGATTGTTTTTGGTAGGAGAGGCATGGAGGCAGGATGTCTTGTCAATAATTTCTTATCGATAAATTTATTAATAGTTCATTGCTAATATTTCAGTACTGTTAAATACTAAAAGAGTTAGAATTTTAATGATGAGTGAAAAACAAAGATAATCATAGTATTTCTGAGGGATTTGGGAGGATCCAAGAGTTACAATCCCCTGATACACAGACTGCATATTTTAGTGTAGAATTAAAAGGAAGGGGAAGATTTGGATATAGCTAACCCCAGAAGAAGCCACAATAATAAAGGGAAAACATGAAAATGAGCCAGATCAATTAATGAGAAATATATTGGAGGAATTCTTGAAAAAATTAGAAAAATCAAATAGTGAATTGAAAGTGAATTAAAAGTCAGATCCAAAACTCAAATAAGTAAATTAGAACAATCAAAATAGTGAATTAAAAGTCAGATCTAAAACTCAAATCGTAAATTAGAACAATAAAATAGTGAATTAAAAAGTCAGATCCAAAATTTAAATATTAAATTAGTGAATCAAATGCAGGAGATCAAAGAGACATCTCAAAATCAAGTACAGGAGATAAAAGACTTAAGGGAAGATTTGAGAAATCATGTAGAAGAATCAAAATTGGCCTCTGAAAAGCTGGAAATAAGAATAAGGAAAGAGATCGAAACAAATTCTGAAAGGGCAGAAAATATGATTGAGGCTATCCAGCAGGACATTAAAGTCAATATGTTGTATTAAACAATGAAGTACAGGAAATAAGAAATTATCAAAAGGAAACAGTAGTATTTCAAAGAGAAGTTCAGGATAGAGTTGAATCTATTAAGGGGGAATTAGACAGTGCTGAAGTGAAGTTAGTAATTTGAAAGAGGAAGTTAAAAATATAACTCTAGCACCTGACAATGTAGTGAAAGGATGTCAAGAGTCTAAGATTACCAGATTAATATCTAAACTAGAAACTCAAGAGTTGACTCAATGTGAGATTACTCAAAATCTAGAAAGTGAGCTAAGTCAAGTTATGGGAAGAGAGTAGAAAATTTTAATGATATAATAAAGGAGGTAATGCACAGCTATTACATAATAATCTCCAATATGAAATAGGAGAATTAATGACTCAGTGTGAGAGTAAAGTCTATCAAAGGTTAGAAGATAAATTAGGGATAGATAAAGATGAAACTATTAACCAATTGGAACAACAGATTAAACACTTAAATGTAGGCCTAAAAGATAGTTCAAAAGAGAATAGACTGTGAATGGCAGAACTATAAGTTAGAATTAGAGAGTCTGAATGCAAGCTATAGACTATAATAGGGATAATTTTACAAAAAGTAAAAAAGTTGTTCCAAAGTAAGGTTTATCTGAAACTCAAGTAAAGGAAACAAATAATGGTCATAATAACCAAGGAATATCTGAGTTACATGCGGTAATTAATCCAGTAGAATCAATATACGATCCATTAAATGAGGCTAGAAGTAAAGTCATACTAGAGCCAGAAAGTAATAGCTCCATGGCCTTAAAATTTTAAAAATAAAATTTTTTAGAGGTGAATATCTGGAAAATCCACACGAGTATTTCCAGAATCTGGAGGAGTTATTCACCTTATGTCATTTATCTGAGATAGAAAAGATTGCTATTGCCGCTAACCATTTGTGTGCAGCATCTAAAGACTGGTGGCAATCATTATTTATTAAACCAGAAACATATGGAGACTTTTAAATGATCTTATGTTAGCGCAGTTTTTGGGGGAAGACTGCCAAGATAACCTGAGATATCATATATCTCGGGAAAGATATCATGTAAATAAGGGTAGTTATACTCAGTTTTCAGGAGTCAGGCCATCAAATTGAAAAACATTGACAGCTTATCCTTTATCTGAGACACAAATTGTGCAAATAATTCGCCATAATCTGCGAGGCATAAGAACAGATCTTGATTGCTGCTGACAGACATACCATAGAAGAGGTAGTAGAAATTTTAGATTTGTTAGAGACCAGTGATAGGAATATTGATAATAGAATTAGGGTAAATAGAGACACCCATCTGATGGTGAGTAATATCAATTTCAAAGATAGGTCACATATGGGAAGGAGGAAGTTAGTTAGAGAAAAAGGGATATTATAGGATGAATCCCCTTTATGGTGAGACAGAATAGCCACCTCAGTAGGCCAACAGTTAGAGAAGAATTCGGATGAGAATCTAGCCTTCATACTAGTGGTATCCCAACAATACCAAAGAAAAATAGCAAAAGTAGTAAAAGTAGCAGGGCATTAAATTAAAAAGGACCTCGCAGGAATGTTCCTCACTTCGGAGCCCTATTTTTAAACATATGGGGAACAGCATAATGTAGAACATGACCAAGCACTGGCAGAATTAACCTTAAAAAAGATGGGTGATAAACGCACTCTCGTTATTCCAAAACCAGTCCACATCCTTTTAAAGTCCATGATTTTGTTTTAATTAGAACTCCCCATGTGAGTAATCTCCGGAAACATATGTTTAGAAAATTCATGTATCTTTATGAAGGCCCCTATGAGATTGTGAAACAAGTGGGTGAGAATGCCTTTTTAGTCTCAACCCCTGATGGAACAAGAGGTACCTATAATGCCCGAAGCTTACTACCATATCCCAAGCAAAATTAAATCCTTTAAACTGTATTTATTGACATAAGAAAAGAAGTAGGATATAAACTTAGTAATACCATAAGAAGTGTTAAAAATGCATATATTATTTTATTTTTTATTTATTATAACGGTGGAAAATTATAACCTAGTGTTATTGACACTTGGTTTTACTTGGCGTATTTCTGCAGGAAAACAATGCTATTCTTTAAAGAAATAAAGATAAAATAACAATAGTAATAATTGATTAATAAAGTATGCTATTCACTCACTTTGGCATGTTTTGGGTGAATAATCTAATAGATTTAATAACTCAATGTCATTTTTAAGAGAGAACATGAATAATTGAATTGAGATATTGATAATTAGAGCAAATTAATAGGTATAAAGAGCTAAACAGTAATTGATTTGGGATGGAAGTAGAGGGGAGAGAAGTGGATGAGTGTCTTATCATAAAAAAACTATAACTTCTGGTAATTTCTTTTTGTAAAAGGAAATTAAATTAAAAAAATTAAAAAAAAAAAAAGAAAAAAAAATAATATTTAAAGAATTATGTACATCACTGATTGTTAATTTAATGTATTTATTATTATTATTTTTTATATGTAGTCTAAATTACTTTGTAATCTAGGTAAATAATACTAAAACTATATGATTGTAATAGGTTTTTCCTTTCTCCTTTGTTTATGTTATAATCAAATGATTATTTTCTGGAAGAGGTAGTTAAAAGTAAAAAAAAAGAAAAAAAGAAAAATATAGTCTGCTTTTAGTTTTCAGAGAGAAGGAACACTGCTGAAATTCTGGTAACTCAATTTTTTCATTTTATTTTGCAGAAATAAATGTAATCAAAGTAAAATTTTAATAATATAATGTGTGGCTAAAATTTTTGATAAGATATCCTGATTTTCTTTGCCATCTACCCATTTAAAGACCTTTATACCTAAAAATTTACTTGTCTCATGCTTAAAGTTAAAAATGACAGAATTAACTTAAAGAGTCACGAAAAATTATATTATATCTAAATTAAGGAAAAGCTGATTTCCAAGAAAAGATTAATTATTTATTAACTTTATGTCATTTATTGATATTTTCTTGGTATATAAAAAAAAAAAATAATAATTGAAAGAAATATTTTGAAACCCAGGAAAATCAACTAGAAACATTTTCTTGCCGCCTCTTTCTCACATATTGTCTGCTCTTTATAAGTAATGTAGTTTACATATCGTCAAAATATGTTTTATTCACTAAGAATTGTCTGGAAATAATAATAATGATAAAATAGATTAAATATTACAGCACACTGTATTATTTTTTAAAAACATATATATATAAACTTTCTCAGAATTAAATATAGGAAAAGTTGTAAAGAGTCTTTGAGGAGAAGTTACAGTTAAAAAAATTTATAATTCCTAAAGTATGAACAAAACCAAATATCTTAGTGACTTAATGATAAAAATAAATGATATATTATATTGTATCAGTTGGAATTATTAAAACTTCATGTACACGTAAATTGACTGCAGTTATTATCATAGTAATCTCTCGGAAAATTGCGCATTTTAGATCTCACATAAGTAAGCTAGCTAATAAGTATACGTATCGTCAATAAAAAAAAATATTGTGTATGTTTATCATCTATAGTCAAATATTCGTCTATGTTAGAAGTCTATTTTTTTTCTTGGATCCCAAAATGTAGTAGTTTAATTCAAGTAAGAATTAATCTTCAATTCTGCTATATTTTTCTTTACCTAATTCCTTAAGCCTTTAAAATAAGAAAACTTATTTTAAGAAATAAATACCATCTTGTTTATTGTTTTCACTTTCTTCATGAAATATGACTGGATAAAAGCTCTTCACCTGGACCAATTGCTCAACAGAAAAACATTTTCTAATGAGAGAGTATGCACTTGTTAGTGTGATTGTTTAAAACTAAGTTATAAGTAATGTATTTTTTTTATATCACATGATTAGGAAATCTGTATGGTCGTGATATTTAATAGCTTGCTGTAATAACATAATGTTTAATATAATTATTATAGGTTAAGTTGATATTTAACACGAAAGAAGAAAAAAAATCTATAAAATATGTTTTAATTATTACATACAATTGTAGGTAGAAACTTTGTAAGTGTTAGATACTGCAAAAGAAAAATATTTAGATATTTGGGGTAAAATATAATATTGAAAATCATCAGAAGTAACTGAAAAAAATACTATAGACAAAATATTTCTTGTTAAAGTTTTGAAACGAATTTATACTGTATTGATTGAGGAAGTTATTCATATTATTCTTAAATAACATATCCTTTAGCTATAGTTGGAGATAGTAATGTTACTAACTATTTTAATATTCTTTTATTAAAATTAAAATTATTATACTTTTATTCTATGAGTGTCCATTGATTTCAGATGTTGATCAAATATACCCGGTGAAGGTAAGCGCTTTATTATGAATCAGTGTATTTACTTATCCGTATTGAGATCTAGGCATTGGTATATGCTTGGTATTCGGCATAGTGGTAATAAATTAATATATCGCATTTATTTTGTGGGAAGAAAAATGATCTCCAAAAGCTTTTGTTTTCATGGAGAGAAGATTTTAGATATAATGTTCGGGTGTGTTATACTTTCCAAGTGGTGATCGATTCTCATAGATAGTGATGATCAAAAAATTTATCTAGCATTTAGTATGCTTCATTC
>JAQFVV010015011.1:0-21350 GCA_028023455.1 Epiperipatus broadwayi | reverse complement strand
TATATATGTAATCAATGCTCAGTGTATATTAAGGTAGCAACTCTTCAAACTTTAATGGACAGGCTTCAATATTCTTCACTCTCCAATTCTTAAACCATCCATATCATTAAAATCTGATATCTAGATTAAAGTATAAATACTATACATGTATTTAAATATTATATATATATTTATAATTGAAATAATAAATTTAACGGTTTACAAATTATTATAAACAATCATTAAATCCAAGACAAGTACTTTCGGTTAATTTTTTTAAACCTGTCTCAACTGCCATTAAATTAAAAAAAAACAAAAAAACAAAGTGGAAGCAAATGTCATCAATTCAAATGCCACGAATCTCATATTTTAATGTTAGTAGCTTGTCGATTTATTAAATGCATTTTATTCCTGTTTATAAAAATTGCCTCTTTTTTTCTTTTATTATGGTTTCTCTCTCCATGAAGAATTTTCACATTTTCAAAATTAAATTTAAATTTATATTTACATGTTTTTTCATGATCAAAGAAAACTGAAGGAGACATTAAATCACCATTATTTTTACTTTTTACATGCTTATATAACAATTCATGCTCCCTCAATCTTTTCTCAATACTGCATCTAGATTCACCTATATATGATAGCATACAATCACATAGCACCAAGAATCATAGACGTATATTACTAAATATGAAGAGAGAAGATAAAAAACATTTTTTAAAGCATATATATATATATATAATTGCATAATTATTTTCACAGGTAAAATATGTAGGGTAGGCATGAGGTCATTTTTTAATAAAAGTTGTGTTTATTCATATTACTCAAAATTTTTTGTCAATGTTCTAACATCATTTCACTTATTATCTTGACCACAGTAGCAATTGGATTCCAAACCTCTTTTTTTCTGGAATTCGATCATTATGGTCTTAATGAAAATAAAGGCATATTGTAAAATTGATAAATAATTTTGGATATATAATGAGCAGAATTATCTATCTACTCATCTTTCATTGCATAAATGACATCTTACTATTCCTTATACATAAAAATACAAATTTGAAAAAACATTCAACACACATACTAACATATATTGAAATAAATAGTAAATAAAACTAGAACATCTGAAAGAGGTTACCTATATGTATCAGTAGATGGCAGCACAATGTAATTTGTCAAGTTTTTATATGAGAGATGCAAAAAGTAAAAATGAAAATGTTTGGTAGGTTGCAGTTTGCAGTTATTAAAAGAATAGCCAAAATAATATTTAATTGGGTTATGAGTAAAGGACAGGCAACAAGATGGGTGAGAAAGGTAATGCGATATGCAAAAGATTTAGATAAATAATTTATATCAGTACACTTGTACAAAAGTGGGATGATTGTTGAGTGTTATAGTGGTAAGAATGGGATAAAAGAATACATACATTAATAAAGAATAGGGAATTGGAGACATAGATAACTAGTACGGAGAGTAAAAAGAGTTTAAATATATATAGAAGTAAACAAACATTGGTGTGAGTTAATTTATGATAATAGCAATGAAAGTAGTTTATTGTTTAAGGTTCAAATGGGATCTTTAGCAATAAGAGAATATACATGTAAATGGAAAAATATGGGTGATTTAGTCTGCAAATTGTGTAAGGAATACATAAAAAATATTAGGCATTTATTAATTGAAAGTAAATGATTGAAAAACAGAAAGAGTACGAATAATGAAGTTATGGAAGAATAAATATGAACAAAGTGATTATACAAAAAGTAGGTTATTGGTTTTTATGCTGGGTTTGGGAAAATATAAGGGGGATTTGTATATAAAGGCCATAGAGTTGACAAAGATTATGTTGTGGAAATGGGATGGAGCAGATTATGGGAAAACTTAGGGTGGGAAATGGAAAGAGAAGGTAAAGTGGTTAATAGGTTTATCTGGGCATAGTTGCGGAGAGATTCCTGATTCCATTTAAGAAGAAGTCACAGTGCATCACATCACATCACATCTGGTAGATAAAATAAATGGGGAATAAATTTAGTAAAAAAAAAAAAATAATGATATAAATACTAAAGAAAGTATAAAAATATTTTTAAAAAAGCTAGATATGAAGAAGATAAAGATTACTTTTTAGGAATGAGTTTAAGCAACCAAAATTATTTGGTGAAGGTGAAAAAAAGTTCTAAATGAAACAAAAATAAAAATGTTCACAAAGAAATTAGCACTACTTTGTATAATGGGTGTAATATGGTGTAAATTATATATATATATAAAATGAACAATTAATACATAAAATGATGCACTATATCTACATCTAAAAGAACATTTAATATTTTGAAAAAGATTTCAAGAGAAATAAAAAAAATATATTTTGAATAAAATTGTGAAAATAGGATATGAAGCAATTTAGGAGGATATGATAATCAAGATTTTATACCAAAGATACAAGAGGCAAGTTGAAATGTTTTGTAAATTATAATTTATGGATAGTAACAAAATGAATAAACAGTTTTTAACTGGGTTTTAAAAAAAGGATAAGCAATGAGACATGTAAAAGAAGATGGTAGGATATTCTAAAGAATTGTCAAAGATTTTGCATTGTTTATATGCATAACAACTAGTATTAAGGTATTGTGAGAAATGTTAAGTGCTGTAATAGTAAAGATTAGAACAGGAGAATGTTATCCCTAATAAAAAGTAGCAGGTTAAAGGGAGAGATGGAAAAGAATTTTTGAGTGTTTATAAAAATAAGTAGCTTATCAGGAGTAAGACATTTGATAAAAAATAATAATAAAAAAGACATACTCTTTAAAAGTTTAAATAAAGAAATATTTTTAAAATAGAATAATCTGGGATTTCCTTCATAAGCTATATATATAAAAGGAAAACTTTGGTCACTTATTACAAGAATTAGAAAGAGTGAAAACAATTAAGTAAATTTTTTTATTATTATTTTATGTTAGGATTGGACAAAATAATATAGTATACAAAATTAGTTTTGAAATTTTAGAGAATATAGTAATTAAATGCTACATATGATAGTCAACATGTTTTTTTTTTTTTTTTTGGCACATTGAATCAGATATTTCCGATTTTAATAAAAAAGAAGTCATGTTTCACGGCTGTTAAATGATAGATGTGTATGTTTAGTGTCTTGCATAGTTAAAGTGGTGACTATATTAAAAAAGTAATTAATTAAAAAGTGCACCTGAAATTATTTTTATTTTCTGATGAGAAATATTTGTCATATCAAGTCATTCATATGAGATATAATTCTGAAAAGGTTCAAAAAATGAAAAGCAAATTGTATAAATAATAAATGACTTTGTGTATTGTAGCTTTCAAAATATTGGTACATCATAGATAGTAGTAAGCTTTATATTTCTTGGTTATAATCTATTTATAATCTATTTTTGATTTATATACATATATATAAACTGCAATTGTGGAGATACTTTGGCGTATCAGAATTTCACAGTGGACCCTGACTTTCTCAATTTCAGCATTTCACTAATTAACTTAAACTATTTAATGCATAGAACTACTTTATTTTCTTAATTTTTTTTATAGATCATTCACCGAAATATATATATAACTTATTTTGCCAAAAAAAAAAAAAAAAAGCTTTAAGCATCCACAAATTAAATGCGTATGAACTTTATCTGACATAAAAGTGTAGGCTATTTCTATCAAAAAAAAAAGTTTTATTTTCATTATTGTCACCTTTCTAGTTTTTATCTTTTTCATTTTTAAATAATAATAAAAAGTGAGAAAAAAAATTTCCAAATTACAAAATATGTATAAAAAATTATTAGAGAATATATATAATAGAGTTAATAAAAGTAAAGTTATCGTCATTATTAATAATCATTCGTAAATGCATATGACTATTCTAAATATAGAAAGAGAGAGAGGAACAGAGAAAACCAAAAGGTTAATATAAAGAGGATTTTTGTAATGATTATACAAAACCAATTTGTGGACAACAAATGCGTTTTGTATATCAAAGCTGATACTTTAATCTGCATTAACATTTTGCTTGCTATCTTTTAAATTCTTCTGTATCGAATTTGTCTTTCTTAAATATTTTAACATCTTGCCCAAATATAGATTTTATCTTTTTCCACAACCCTTAATGAAAACAATCTGTTTTGTATATCTTCTGTTTTTGTTACAAAAAGTAAAATAAGTATAAAGTATTTATTTACATGTTGTATTTTTTATTCACCATTAAAAGATTAGAGAATTAATTATAAATTCTTATAATATCATAGAAATAACCCTCACTTATGTGTAATATCTCATTAAAAAAAAAAAAAATGCGCTGCAAATGGAGTTGCAACAAAGGAGAACTCATCAATGAATTTTGTAATTATCACATTATTATTTTTTAGTTATTTTATACAAAAAAAAAATTAAAAATAAAATTACTAAAATATTAATAAACATTAACATAGTAATTTATACATTTGTGTCAAAATAGCAATCTTAAAAGGTTGAAATTAAAATTTTGGGTGGGTCACAGAATTGCTATCTCTTGTTATGCCAAATAAATAAATAAATAAATAAAAAGAAAATTATCAAAATTGAAACAGAACTGAAAAAGAAAATAAGATATTAAAATTTGTTATAAAGATTCTTTCAAATAGCCTACCTTAACTGTTAGTTGATAATTCATGAATGCAATCTACTTATCAATAATTCTTCCTTAACTGTGAAGCCTTTTCAGATTATTATAAAAATGAGTTTAAACAATAGAATCATCAGCAGCATCCATACCTAAATAAGTATATTTATTCCAATTTAAACCACTAAACATCACATGATCACTATTTCTTATGCTAGCACATAAGTGTTATTAAAACAGGCAAAACTCTCCATACAGTAGTGCCACTCAGTGCCAACCAAAGTAATCAATGGATGCCAGAAGGCTTGTGCATAAAATCCTCATCTAGTATCTACTCACCCAATATCCCCAGACTAGTTTTTTTATTCCAATTTCAAATAAAAAAAATATAAAAAAAGATTACTCTAGAGATGAGCCATGACTATACAAATGAATCTGTGAATTACAAACATGTCCACATATACAATATGATAGTCCATTTTTTTTTTGTTTATTTGATATTTTGTGATATTGACTTTTTTTTGTAGAAAACTTTTTTAAAAAAATACTTCAACACCATGCCTTTTTATACTTCTTTAATGTATTTTGTTCTCTACCATACCTCCATAAAAGAAACAATCAAGATTGCACTTCTTTAGAATGCCTTTTAAGTAATCTTTATAACACAAACTGGATCCATTCTCCATAAATACCATGTTCAAGATCAACATTCAACACTTTTTTAGAAAGTCTAGAATTGTTTTATACATTCATTTCAATGAAGGTCTTATTTTACAACAGTGGATTCTATAGTAATCCATGTAACAAGTTGAAGAACATATTGATTGTTTTTTATGATCTTGTCATTAGGATTTTTACATTTTTCCAGAAATAAAACTTTACTAATGCTTTTACATTGCATCTATATGGTGTTCAGATGCTACATTCATACAATAAATTATCTAAAATAACACCTCTACATATAACTAATTTAATTACAGTAATTCTTTTCCTGAGATGAAATACACTGTTTTCAACTTGTTAAAAACAAAATAGAATATTGGAATGATTCACATTCTCATATTGACAGTCACCCAAGCTAAAAGTTGCTGATGACTTTTCTTTCATTATTGGCTGATTAAAAAAAACTTGAGCATCTAAACATGAATTATGAAGTAACAGTCTTTATGTGTTATGCTCTAATCATTAAATATATTATGGACATTGTCACTGAAATGGGAAAGATAGCACTATCATCAGCATACTATATATACAGAATCAAAGACAATGAATTTCTTGTTTTTTTCTTTTAATCAATTTAAATTAAAATTCAACTAGAAAACTTGTAACATATCTTGAATCCTATATTATTAAGCTGCTTACTTATAAAATGTTCCAAAGACTACCATTATAATAATAAATATAGCGAATACTTATTTGGACACTAATTAATCAGAGACAGGCTTGTTTTTTTTTTTTTGTTTTTACATATCAGAAAATTAAATCACATCTTACCCTTTTTTGGACAGTAATTAATCAGACACTGCATTTTGGGATAAAGGGGGGAAGTAAATTCGATTGCAATTTACCAAATAAAGTTATTAATAATTATGACAAACTATTATAATGAAATCCGACTCCAGTGTCTGGCAATTGGCAATTTTGAGAGTTAGAAGCCATCTTCTCTGTCTCAGATTATTTCTCATGATACATTACTTTCATCATGATTTTTGAAATAATGCTGTTCCCCATCTTAAAATCCAATTTGTAATGCTAACACGATCCTGGTGGAACAGTGATGATACTGTTAAAAGTGTTAGAAAGTACCAGTAGGTCAATTCACATGAAACAAAAAAAGGTCGACCTGAAAAGTTAAATTATTTGACACGATGCAGTCAACACACCATCACACAATGCTGTAGTGAAAATATACAACCCAACATTATGATAAAGTGTGTAACACAACCAACTATGGCAGCTATTATGATAGATAAAAACACAACCTTCTTATAAAATCACTACAATTTAATAACTCATTTAAATATATATATTAAATAAATAAGACAAGAATTTAGCCTTTCATTTCTTTCTATATCTATCTATTTGGTAAAAAAATATTAATTATATCTTCTAATTCATCTTTCATTTCATCATATATATGCACATAAATAACAAAATATAATAATTCTATCAAATCCTCTTTCAATATCAATAAAACAAATATTAACCTCTTTTTTCTCCCTCTCAATCTCTTTTCAAAATGAATCGTCTCTCTAACTTTTCTAAATTCAAACTGTTCTTTAGATACAAATATTGAAGCCTGTCCTACATGAAATATGTATATTGGGGATCATTTATCTTTTTTACATGAGTGTGATCATGTGTATCAATTATTTGAGATGGAGTGGAGGATGAATATAGACTGAAAATCCTAAGTTCAAACACCTTTATTTACTATAGTAAACATTCAGTATGCTGAATGAATTAGTTAATTAAATATCTGTAATATACATGACATCTGTCTCTTTATGATCCACACTACCATCTTACCTGCATGGGAAATTAATTTTTTTATAAAATCTTCATAGTTCAATGCGATAATATATATTTTTAATGGAGTCATAAGTGTTAATAGCAAACCTATAAATTATTCTAATTAATCATAAATTATAGTAAAATATCATTTAGTTTTCACAATCTCTCTTATTTCTTACATAGCCTTCAATAATTCAACTGGAATCTCATCTATACTTCATTAGCTTTCATCTTATGTAGCATTTTAAAGTTTTATCCTTTATTATTGCACAAGCTATGTACTTTATATCTATATTAGCCGTTCCCACAGATTTGCTCATTTTAATAAAATATTACAAATTTTTAAAAACAATTAAGAACCATAAAGCAAAATATCAAAAAAGAAAGACAATTGTGCAAGATTCATCAATTGGTGCAATATCTTAAGAAACAAATCAACTTTCAAATATATATATATATATTGAACTATAATTATCAAAATTTGGTTACTCTCAAGCATAATCCTTAAATACTCAAATATCAACATTCTAGCTTATCTATTATTTTGCGGACGCTTAATATTTGCAAGTGATTGCTCAATATATACGAATGGTAATACTTAATAACTGCGAGCAATGATGATGAATTAAAATGACAGAATTAAGACAAAAAAAAAAAACAAAAACACAATATTCTTAATAATTACTCGGAAACCACTTAAGATATATAATTATATTTTATTAACACGACTACTCTTTCTTTCTTCTTTAAAATTAAATCGACAATTAAATAAATGACTTATTAATATAAAATTGATATAAGTATAAGCAAATAAAATTAATATATAGGTTTGTCACTTTTCTTGATATCTCAAAATAAGCTGTTTTAACTCAATATTAAAAAAAATACATATTCTATAAATGCTTATTTAAGACTTTTCTTACTTATCATATCATAAAATAAATTTCAGGTGTAACTTGTATATGTCATTTCATTTCCATTCAAATGTAATGCCCTACTTTTTAATTTATCATTTTAAACTAATCATATATAACCTATTCTTTGATGTGTTTGGGTAAGCAGTTATACATTCACGCATTCGGTAATGTTAACATATATGTTTAAAATGTATACCCAAAAATTACATATATAAAAATATCTTTCTCTTTTGCAACCTTATAGCGAAAGAAAATAAAATACATATATTATTTTTTTTTTAATATGCAACAAGATAAAATAAAAATAAAAAACATTATAAGTGCATATATCTATAGGTTGCTCATCATCATTAAATACTGAAGAACAATTAAAAAAAAAAAACATTTCAACATTACAATATATAATAAAAAATAATGAAAAATTTAAGTTTAAAGATTTAAATTATGTTTGTGCTATGTTGTGAGATATTGCAAATAACTATAGATAAACAAGTCTTTAATGTTTCTGTATCAAAAAAAAAGAAAATTGCTTTGACCAGTAAGTTAAGGTTTACTTTTAATAAGTAAAAGAATAAAATCGGTTAAAGAAAGTTCATATTTACCCGTCTACTTTTTACTTCTTATTAATGTCCTGAATTTGAATTTTAGACTGCTTTTCTTTGCTCACCAATAAAAAAAAAATCATTGCAGATACTTTTAAGATAATGCTGAATCAATTGACTTTGCTTGTTTCTTCAATTTCCTTATTATTCACTGTTGATTGGCTTCCTTCTACCATTTAAAAAAAAAAATTATTATAAGTACTTTGAATAAGTAGGTACCGGTGGATTTGCTTGTTTCTCTTCGTTAAAAACATAATTGCTGTTGACACTATAGATGATTGAGGTAAATCAACAAAAATTTGTTTTATGGCTTCAAACTTGGTTCTACATGGTTGTTATAAATTTTCTTTTCATCCTATTTCCTGTTCTCCATTCATTTGAAGGTAATGAACTTTTCATAAGACAGGAATTAGAAACCAAGCATTCCATATAGCTTGTGTGTTTGGCCTCAAAATCTTTCATTTTGTTGGTTAGTACTGGATACATGACTTCATAGATAGATCAGCGATTTTGACTCCTTCTGTATAAATCATAATCAGGAAGCAGAAAAA
Source organism: Epiperipatus broadwayi (assembly GCA_028023455.1). Lineage (NCBI taxonomy): Eukaryota > Metazoa > Onychophora > Udeonychophora > Euonychophora > Peripatidae > Epiperipatus > Epiperipatus broadwayi. Next base: position 12,172 of record JAQFVV010015011.1, on the reverse strand, counting down.
AATGGTTTAGCAATGCAGAGGCATTGTATTTTGCAAAACCAAATATGTTAATATCATTTTTATAATTATTACTAGCTTATAATAAATTCAATCTTGTTCCATTTCTCTCCTATTCTTTAATATGGCTTGAAAATTGCTTTATATAAGCGCACATTTCATTTGCTCTTTTTTTTTTTCAACTTTCAAAGAGTGAGAAAAAAAAAAATTAAAACGTTCACTCTCTTTTTTAAAAAAAAAGATTCGAGCTTACATTTCTGCCTAAGAATTATAACAAGGAAGGACGACTGAGTTGAGTCTCAAAATAATAATAATAATTTAACTGATCATCTCTCTAAAGAAATTTATTACTGACTGATCATCTCTTTAAAAAAAATTAATGATTAACTGCCTCTTTAAAAAAATTTCAGACTGACTGCCTCATCTCTTAAAAAAAATTTTTGACTGACTGCCTCAATCATCTATAGTGTCAACAGCAATTATGTTTTTAACGAAGAGAAACAAGCAAATCCACCGGTACCTACTTATTCAAAGTACTTATAATAATTTTTTTTTTTAAATGGTAGAAGGAAGCCAATCAACAGTGAATAATAAGGAAATTGAAGAAACAAGCAAAGTCAATTGATTCAGCATTATCTTAAAAGTATCTGCAATGATTTTTTTTTTATTGGTGAGCAAAGAAAAGCAGTCTAAAATTCAAATTCAGGACATTAATAAGAAGTAAAAAGTAGACGGGTAAATATGAACTTTCTTTAACCGATTTTATTCTTTTACTTATTAAAAGTAAACCTTAACTTACTGGTCAAAGCAATTTTCTTTTTTTTGATACAGAAACATTAAAGACTTGTTTATCTATAGTTATTTGCAATATCTCACAACATAGCACAAACATAATTTAAATCTTTAAACTTAAATTTTTCATTATTTTTTATTATATATTGTAATGTTGAAATGTTTTTTTTTTTTAATTGTTCTTCAGTATTTAATGATGATGAGCAACCTATAGATATATGCACTTATAATGTTTTTTATTTTTATTTTATCTTGTTGCATATTAAAAAAAAATAATATATGTATTTTATTTTCTTTCGCTATAAGGTTGCAAAAGAGAAAGATATTTTTATATATGTAATTTTTGGGTATACATTTTAAACATATATGTTAACATTACCGAATGCGTGAATGTATAACTGCTTACCCAAACACATCAAAGAATAGGTTATATATGATTAGTTTAAAATGATAAATTAAAAAGTAGGGCATTACATTTGAATGGAAATGAAATGACATATACAAGTTACACCTGAAATTTATTTTATGATATGATAAGTAAGAAAAGTCTTAAATAAGCATTTATAGAATATGTATTTTTTTTAATATTGAGTTAAAACAGCTTATTTTGAGATATCAAGAAAAGTGACAAACCTATATATTAATTTTATTTGCTTATACTTATATCAATTTTATATTAATAAGTCATTTATTTAATTGTCGATTTAATTTTAAAGAAGAAAGAAAGAGTAGTCGTGTTAATAAAATATAATTATATATCTTAAGTGGTTTCCGAGTAATTATTAAGAATATTGTGTTTTTTTTTTTTTTTTTTGTCTTAATTCTGTCATTTTAATTCATCATCATTGCTCGCAGTTATTAAGTATTACCATTCGTATATATTGAGCAATCACTTGCAAATATTAAGCGTCCGCAAAATAATAGATAAGCTAGAATGTTGATATTTGAGTATTTAAGGATTATGCTTGAGAGTAACCAAATTTTGATAATTATAGTTCAACATAGAAAGCTAAAATTGTGTTGTGTCCATGAATTTAGATCATCCTCATCAAAGATGGATATCATGTTATTAGTTTAAAATGTTTCAAATAATACTATATAAAAGTTATGATCGCCATCAATCATCATTAATAAATTATAATCATTAAATTTAACGTTTAGCGTAATGAATATATTTTAGTAAATAGGGGTTTATAGAAAATTGAATATTATGCGAAGATATTCATGATGATCAATCATCACCATTAGTATTATTAAATCCCAGTATGAAATATGATAATTTTAATAGAAGCCTATAAGTTTATAAAGATGAATTTATTGTTGTGAGTTTATTGATAAGCCATGGCTGGTATCATCATCACTGTTATAATCATTATTATGACATTACTATTATTATCATTATTATGATATTATTATCATCATCATCATTATTGTTTATCGTGATAAATAATTTAGTTAAATGGCCATCAATATCAATAATGGTCTTCACATGCTTGTTTGGAAGCCATTAATGGGATTATACATGTCTGTTCATCAATATACGCTAATGAGCTAGCAATGTCTATAAGAATCTTTGATCTATAGTATAAACTTTGGTAATATTGGGGTCTTATAATTTTATCAATATAGATAAAATGTAAGAATGTCATTTTGTTCAATAGTCATCCAAGTCATGTGTAATAAATATGTACTGAATGAGTTTGAACCCAAGTACACTATAAATAGATACTTATCTAGATTGAAAACAATCTAGTGGCGCTCATGGGAAAACACATGTACTTAGCTAAACTGAATAAAGAGTGAGATCATCCCTTTCCAACTTCATAATATTAGTTTTATAAAATATATTTTTTATAAGTTGTCATGAATAGCACCAGTGTGTGCATATGACCATGAATGGTCTTATATATTTGGAAAGAAGGATAGAAGGATTCTTTGTTAGAAGAATCTAGTATTGGAGATAAGCATAAAGCACTCCAGGAATCTCACAGTGGGTACTTTTATTCAGTTGCTATAATTAATATTATTTTTATTGGATGACAATGTCCAGTATGTTTTACTGTTTAAATGACTGCCCCAATATATAAATAAATACCAAGAATCTTTAATGCTGATATTTTCTTTGTCTATGCTATGATGAATTGAAATAGCTACAAATTATAATTACAAATACATATCTTTTATATTAATTTAATATTACAAATACATATTTATATTAATTGATAAATATTGTTACAAATGGCAATTGATAAATAATTGTTACAAATGACAGGTGTATAGTTTGTGACAATTGATTTATTTAAATTGTTACAAATGGCGCCCAACGTGGGGCTTTAATTTGTCAAATACTGCCTTGCTTATTTTTAAAGTCTTAGAGGCAACAATTATATATCAGTAAAACAAAATACTGCCTTGCTCTCTCTCTGGAGTCTTAGAGGCAAAATATTATGTATCAGAAAAATTATGCCTTGCTCTCTCTGGAGTCTTAGAGGCGAAATCATGGCAGGCCTACTGTTAACTGCTTCATGATAAAACAACTGATATTATAATCTGGGTTGGAGCAGTGAATGAGATAAATCAATCACCAGTGGCATGAATACATCACATTCTCAAGGCAATGACAAAAATTCTCCATCCATCATCACAACCGTAACACAACCAACCAAACTCCAACAATCAAATATCCAATCCAACCTCCAAAATCATAAATTTTCTATAACACAAACTTTTCAAATATGAACAAAATTATTATTCCACACTTCAAGGCTATTAATATTTCTATGCTTATTTAATTGATAAGCAAAATATATAATAAAAAAAACAGTGTTATTAACTTTAACACATTATAAGTTGTGATATCATTATATTTTAAAAATTGAAACTAAGCTCTATAATGACTGTATTCATTTATCATCATCAAAATGCAATAACAGTAATCATCATCATCTAAACATCAGGCCAAAATATTTGTATACACTAATAATAAAAAAAAAATTGCACAGAAAAAAAAAATTCTTTTTTTTTTTTTTTTTAAACTATACATCTGTCATCATTATATACTACCCATCTCTCAGTATGTGGGGTATTTCAAGCCATTATTTGGCTTATTTCGAGCCCTAGTTGGTGCGCCATTTGTAATAATTTAAATAAATCAATTGTCACAAACTATACACCTGTCATTTGTAACAATTATTTATCAATTGCCATTTGTAACAATATTTATCAATTAATATAAATATGTATTTGTAATATTAAATTAATATAAAAGATATGTATTTGTAATTATAATTTGTAGCTATTTCAATTCATCATAACATAGACAAAGAAAATATCAGCATTAAAGATTCTTGGTATTTATTTATATATTGGGGCAGTCATTTAAACAGTAAAACATACTGGACATTGTCATCCAATAAAAATAATATTAATTATAGCAACTGAATAAAAGTACCCACTGTGAGATTCCTGGAGTGCTTTATGCTTATCTCCAATACTAGATTCTTCTAACAAAGAATCCTTCTATCCTTCTTTCCAAATATATAAGACCATTCATGGTCATATGCACACACTGGTGCTATTCATGACAACTTATAAAAAATATATTTTATAAAACTAATATTATGAAGTTGGAAAGGGATGATCTCACTCTTTATTCAGTTTAGCTAAGTACATGTGTTTTCCCATGAGCGCCACTAGATTGTTTTCAATCTAGATAAGTATCTATTTATAGTGTACTTGGGTTCAAACTCATTCAGTACATATTTATTACACATGACTTGGATGACTATTGAACAAAATGACATTCTTACATTTTATCTATATTGATAAAATTATAAGACCCCAATATTACCAAAGTTTATACTATAGATCAAAGATTCTTATAGACATTGCTAGCTCATTAACGTATATTGATGAACAGACATGTATAATCCTATTAATGGCTTCCAAACAAGCATGTGAAGACCATTATTGATATTGATGGCCATTTAACTAAATTATTTATCACGATAAACAATAATGATGATGATGATAATAATATCATAATAATGATAATAATAGTAATGTCATAATAATGATTATAACAGTGATGATGATACCAGCCATGGCTTATCAATAAACTCACAACAATAAATTCATCTTTATAAACTTATAGGCTTCTATTAAAATTATCATATTTCATACTGGGATTTAATAATACTAATGGTGATGATTGATCATCATGAATATCTTCGCATAATATTCAATTTTCTATAAACCCCTATTTACTAAAATATATTCATTACGCTAAACGTTAAATTTAATGATTATAATTTATTAATGATGATTGATGGCGATCATAACTTTTATATAGTATTATTTGAAACATTTTAAACTAATAACATGATATCCATCTTTGATGAGGATGATCTAAGTTCATGGACACAACACAATATATATATATATATATATATATATATATATGTGTTGTAAGAAACAAATCAACTTTCAAATTTATATATATATAATAAACAAAGAGTGTGTTAATAACTCTAAACAAGTTTTTTCATTTCTATTTTTTTTATAATAAATGCCACAAGAGAAAGCATATGGAATCTTTATCTTGGATTGTCCCCATCCCCAGACTAGTTTTAAGCTTTGGCTTTTTTCAGTGAGACACTAGAACATTAAATTCAGAATCCTAACTCAGACTAAGCATTTATAACTTTTTCAGTTGAAAAGCTAAATTTGAAGACATATAGATGCCTGAGAATTTCAGATCATCTTCTTAATAGTTAAGTATTAGATAAATGCGTAGCTTGAATTAGGATTCTGAATCTAATGTCCTAGCTCCTCACTGAAGAGAGCCATTGCTTAAAATCAGTCTGGTGATGGGGACAATCCAAGATAAAGATTTCAAATAATTTTTTTTGTGGCATTTATCATTAAAAAAAGTTTGTTTAGAGCTATTAACATGCTCTTTATTTATTACATATTGGTAATGCAAGCTATATAGGTCATGTGATATATGACTTGTTTTCATATATAATAGATAGATATAGTACATCAAGGATAAGTGATAAATGCATAATTTTCCTGAATTCTTTATTTTAGAGCATTAGTATTTATCCAAGTTATTGTTTGCACATCTTAACAGAATATAATGTAATTGATAATTAAAATATATTTAAAACCTATTATTATAAAGTGCTGAAAACTTTGAAATTATTCAAATGGAGATTGACTTCCATTTGAATAATTTCAAAATATATTTAAGTAATATCTACATTAAATAATAATATGTAAGTTATTAATAGTAGTTGAAATGACTATTGCAATGTATTTTTATAAATAATGTCCTATGTTAAATAAAATTCTTTTAATATGAATAATTTAAATTTTAACATTCTTTATGAAATAGATAAATTAATTCAAATTTCATTTGTACCATCCCCACATGGTAAAAATTCTGAGCCATTTTAAAGCTTAGTTTATCATGTGAAAGATATATTTAGAATGAAATCCTTAAAGTTTATCAAATTCAGTAGTCTAACTGATCACAAATGATAATTCTATTCCCACTGGGTTTTATATTTGCATAATATTTGCAAGAAAATGCATATGATTTTATCACATTTTTATATTGCAAATAATAATCCATGAATTATTAACTGCAGTATTGCAAAAAAATATACTATTTTATTATAAAATTTTAAGATGGTGATATTTTTTTCTTGCCACACTTACAAGTGAGGAATTAAATAGGTGGATGTAGATGTGATGTACTGTAGCTTATCCTTAAACAAAGTCAAGAATCTCTCAGCAATTATTGTAGGTGACAATATCTATCAGTGCTGCTCTCTTATTGCATCTTTGTAATCACATGACAAATATGGTGCATTTTTATATTGCACATTACTAACGTTTTAAAATAATACTATAAAGCAAAAATTCATAGCCAAAAAGTTCTCCATGAAAAGAAAAAGCATTGTATAAGATTCATCAAGATTGTTGTAATATTTGTTGAATTATAAATTAACAATAAACAAGTAAACATTCATATTTATATATTAATATAAATGTAGATGACAGATGAAGATTTAGTATTACAACACACAAATAATTGACATATTTTCCCTATCTTTTTTAGTATATCTATTAATATTTTATCATTTCCATCTTCAATTACAACTTCATTCCTTTAATTTTTTCTTTCATTAAAACTTTTATTCTACTATAAATTAAACCAAACATAATTAGTAATTTTTTTCTTTTTCTACATTCTGCTTATAAATAATCATTCTAAGTGTTATCTTTCAATTTGCTACTAAATTTTCTTCACATATATTTATTTTCTATTGAATATATTTTTTCCCTCTACCAAATTTGCATATTGAAAGCATTTATAATTATTACTCACATAATGAAGTTTAGACTTATTTTTTAAAAAAAACTAATAGCTCTGATACTGTCTTGGAACTACAATGCTATAATTTTATATTTTCAAGCTACAAAAAATCTGCTGCTGAGCCTTTATTTTTAATCAATGTTACTATTTTTCATTCATTATTTTTTAGTTTTTAAACTTTTGTGAGTTAGGTCTTTTATCTTCTGATGTCTTAAATTATTGTTCAATTAGAACAAGATTATTTGAATCCATAACTTTTCTAAATAACTTTTTACTTTATTTGATTATATAAATCAAAACAATTTACTTTTTTTCACTTTTTATATGTTATAGCATACTCTATATTATATATCTTCTAAATTGCTATTTTAATTGTATTTGATTTAAAATTGTGATTATTACAGGTACTATAGCAAATTTTCTATTTTGATATTCATAGAGTCAAAATATATTTATATATTTCACTTATTACTGACTATCTTCTTTATAATTAATTTTAAATATCATATACATATATGTGATATAAAACCATTTTATTTTACTATCATTTTGGCTTGTTGTTAAATTTTTCAGCTTTTTATATTTTCTCAAATATTTTATATTTTATAAATTTTCTAAATTAAAGAGAAGGAGGCAATTTTATAGATCTATAGTTGAATTTATATAATTATATGCATAATTTTTGTTTTGTAGAAATTTTGTCACAACAATAGAAAAAAAAATAATGATGAGTAGAATGTAATAAAAACATGCCGATATACATTTAATATTATTTAATATAATAGCTTATATTTTGTATTTACTCAAAGATTTTATAATTAGAGGTGTGTTGAAAGATGTATCAAGAACATATTTATTAGTTCAAATAAGTAAAATAATATGTTTTTCTTTAATAAGTATTTACACATTTCCCCTGCTTATATTCTTTTCCTTAGCAATTTTTATAAAAGAGAATCTTATTTTGTTTCTTATTCTTATTAGCTATTACTTTATTAATAATAAGATAGCCAAAGTTGCAACCTTTATTAGTTAGAAATGATACAGCATGATTCTGATCACAGATGATTATGTTGTGTCATCAGCTAAACATCATTTTAAATTCATAAAAAAAAGTAACCTCAAGCTACTCCCACAAACTATTTTGAAAGATTTATGAATAGGCAGAGTGTCATTAATACATCACCAGTTGATGTTGATCTGTTGGAACTTAATAAATAATATTAATACTAATATTAAATAGTAAAGTAAACCATGGATTTAACATCTAATGAAACCCTAAGGTTTTGAGCAGTGAGAGAGTAGTGGACTTTATTTAAAGTTTTTGGGTTGATTTTCCAAATAAACAAAGTAAAAAAAAACAACAATTAAAATCAATTGAATAGAATTGCTGTACTTAACATGTCACACAGTTTACCAAATATAATCTGAGTTTCTCAGAAATTAATTATAGAAATATTTAAATTTACTATGTGGCTGATTCTGGTTATTTTTATAGATTTGCTACCTAAATGAGTAACTAAATTGCCTATGAGATGACTTTCAAAGAAGAATTTGAACTTACCTACAGATTCTTTAACTATCTGAAAAAATACCAATCAGTATTTAAATACCAATTAATAGGGTCTGTGTTCACTATAAAGGCTTTACTAATTTAAATATTAATAATAAAAAAACGAAGTAAAAAAAATGTAGGTATATTTTTTTATAATTTTTCTATACTTTGGATGATCTATTTAAAAATACATATTTATACTTTCAGATGCCTAAAATATATTATATAAGTCGCTTACATTTGTTAATTGTAAAGTGCAAAAAAAAACCAAAAACACTATTAATAACAGAAATTATAATTAGCAATAAGCATTGAAGGTGCCAGGCATGAGATCCTTCTTAGGCAACATATGTTTAAACACGTTTCAAATAGAAAATGCTTTCTTTTGAATTCTTCATATAAAATAATAATTTTTAAAATTATTTTACATCTGAAATCATCAGATTTCAAAATCTTGATTTAACCGGAAATATAAAAGTGAACAAATATTAGTACACATACACATATTTTGCCTTCAAGAAAATTCGCATGATGTCTTTGAGAAAAATGACTACGATATTTCAAGATCTTAGAAGTAAAAACCAATAAACTCACCGTGCCAACTTATGTATGTTGGTGAGTATTTCATGCATGTTCTATTGCGAAGTGAAAATAATAAGAAAATATAAGCCGCAGCTGCAAATACATATAGAGCGGACTTGAATTATTTGACTTCTTTTAAGGCCTCTTTTCTATTAATAACTCTTTTTTCCAGCTTAGCGATTTACATATGTTTTAAATGATTACAAATACAGTATTATACTTACGAAACCATTTATACACTATATATATATATTACACACAACAGTTACAACAAGTTTATTATTTTATTTTTCTAAAATACTTGTCAACTATTACTGATAACAAATGGCCTGAATTCTACCGGATTAAACTAGACACAAATATAAAGCTTAAAATTTAAGAAGACAAGTTTTCTACAGTTGTGTCCTACTTTACTAATTTGCAAGAATTGTTATTTTATTGATTCGAGTTTCGACTAATTTGTTGTATTTTTTTTTTTTTTTTCGCGTGCGCGTTAAATCAAAACAATCAGTTATGAGTGCCAGCAAATAGAGCTTCTTGAAATCAAAAAGTTTGATATGGCAGTTGGACATCTAATTAGCATGTGTTTGCTTAAGTCCTGTCGTAAACAATTCCTCTCAGCCATACTGATGAAAACCAGCCGTTCTTCGGAAGTCTAGATCTGAAAACAGCCAAAACTTCCTGACCGGATTTTGATAGTCGTTGACTAGAGACAGATGAATATTGGAAGCTGGGGGAGAAACTATTCTTATCCATGTGTGTGGCCCATTCATACTTTGTGAACACTGTTTGCATATTGTTAAAAAGATATGAAAGCATTTTATACCTTTCATATGACTCATTCATTACCGCTATAAATAATTCATACGCATTATCAAAATAGACAAAGCTAGCTGACAAAACAATAGCGGAAGAATTAGTCTAATAAGAAAAACAATTATTAATAGTAATTACCTTTTTGAATAGTTTAACTACAACATATTGTAAAATTGTCATGTATTATTATTTTTTTAAAATTATACTTTTTTTGATATGCAATTAAAATAAATATTAAAAGCTGAATAAAATCGTTCGAAGATGGCATGTTTGATTTAGTTTTACAATTTTTAGCCAAGAAAATTTTAATTATTAAGCATTTCTTATAATAGTAAAAATAAAAGTTATTAGAAGTACTTCAATTAAATAATTAATTTCATAGAAAAGCAGACGCGCACGCCTTTTTTTCTTCTCAACAATAGATTTAAATAACTAGGCATAAGAGTTTTTTATTATTATTTTGTTTTACAGACTGGACTTCAATTAATATCTTAATAGGTTTAAGAACCCGATTATAAGGACATTATTAGCAAAATTGAAAATCATTACAGTAGGTATAAAAACAAACTAAATGAGAAAATTTTTTTCGAAGTAGAAGAATATATTATTTGGGGATTATTGAATTTAGTAGGTCAAAATTTTTTTTTAATGTTTGTATTAAGAAAATAGCTGTGAGAGATAGCTATTAAAAAAGTGGAATATATTTTTTATGTGGATTATCCTTGGTTTATATGTATTTAATAGATAAATTAAAAAGACAAACTGAATTGAGCATAATCAGACTGATAATGCAGTTTTAAAAATATATTAGAAAAGACTATAATGGAGAATGCATATAAATAAAAGAAAATAAATTAGGATAAATTATTTTCCAAAAAACAAAAGATGAAGAAGTTATGATAATTAGAAGATATTAAGATTTTAAAATATCTAACTGTAACAGCAAAGTGAAAAAAACATGATATATAAAATTAAGTCATAGAATTGTGTATAACTTTAGATAGAGAGATTTCTTGTACAGGATAATAAGATACATATTTTTTTAAAAACAAAATTCTGAAAAAAAAAAAAAGATTAAATGGATATGATTAAATTTTTGTGAAGGCAAGAATATATATATGAATAAAATCAAAAAGGGGTTAAGTAAATTTAAGAAATGCAAGATTAATCTATACATTTAAAAATAAAGTATATGGTTTATTTTAAAAAATATTAAACTAGAAATAGACAAATAAATTAAAATCATTATTAATTTATTTATTTGGAAGTATTTAAATCCCTTTTATTTACAGATGTTGTTAATTTCTATTCATTCATTTTATTATTACTTTGATGATAAATGTTTGCCATTAATATATTTTTTTAATATTAGCATTAATTAAAAGTTAATAGAGGTAACACATTTTGTTTTGGGACTGTTATGATAAAAGAGACAGACTGCAATAAGCTATAAACTTATTCATCACCAATATGGCTGTGATGACTCGATGATTAATCGTTTTTTTTCAAATACCTCTACAAGATAAAAGAAGAGGATAAACGAACTTGTCAGCCTTGGCTAATGAACCAAACCTGTAGCCAGATGAGGCTAGAATCCTAATTCATGTGTTTATTAGGCCCAAAACTAGAACTTTCTCCCATCCACTAAACAAATAATATATTACATCTTTCACTTAAGAATAATCTAACTTTAACTATGAAGATCTGTCATACACCGTATATATTTAATACACAAACTTTGTATTAATTGCATACTATACAATTAACTTACTTTTATAGCCCTCGTAACTCCTTGGCCAGGATAATCATTAATCAATGGAATTTCCAAACCTTATACATAGGTTTGAATTACTTTATATTCCTAACTAATTAAGCTCATGACATGCTACCTTAAGGCATTAATATAATCTTTGATTTTATTTATAGTTATTTATGTTTCTTTCATACTTGCATTAATTAACCATCATGAGTTTCTTATACTGCTCTCAAGACTAAATTATTGGTCTAATACAACTTCTTGATATTTCTGCATACATGGCTTGCATATT